>PVHX01013604.1:0-54093 GCA_004024805.1 Geosciurus inauris | reverse complement strand
TTTGGTACTGGGGATTGAACTCAGGGGCACTCGACCACTGAGCCACATCCCCAGCCCTATTTTGTGTTTTATGTAGAGACAGGGTCTCACTGAGTTGCTTAGCACCTCGCCGTTGCTGAGGCTGGCTTTGAACTCGCGATCCTCCTGTCTCAGCCTCCCTAAGTGCTGGGATTACAGGCTTGAGCCACCGCGCCCGGCTCAATGCATGATTTATACACTGAAGATTTCAGGATTCAAGTGATGCATCTCATGAAAGCACACACGAAACAAAATAGAATAAAATATCCGAGGCAGAGCTGGGGTCTGGAGTTGAGGCAATAGCCGGCAGATGGAACATTCTTGAAGGTGAGGCAGGTCTAAGCTGTTTTGGGAACGTGAGTGATCATCCCTCATCCTCACACTTCCCGTGAAAGGAACAATAAAAAGTGTTTGTTTCCTAAATAATTTTCACAGTATTACATAGAGATTTATGAGACCTCAGATAAATGGAAGCCCATGACCTACAAGCCTAAAATAAATACAAGTATATTAAGTAGACCCAGTGATGTTCCAGTCAGTGGAGTTAGAACATAATAGCCTAAAACAACAGTAATCAATATATTAATAGATTATACAGATACTAGAGATGAAAAGATTAGATTTAGGTATATCCTGAGAAAAGTGGATAATTAAATGAAACAAAACATCAAGAACTAAAAGTTATACTATATGCAACGTAAAATTTCATATGACTGGGGCAGGAGAAGATTGGGAAACTGAAAAACAGGTTGTTATCCATTCAAAGTCAGGGAGACAGGGCCAAAGTAAAGATTTAGGACCAGGAATGAAGGTTGGTGGTAAAGCCTGTGCTTAGCATAATGAGGTCCTGGGTTTAATCCTCAGCATGTAAAAATACATATAAAAATATTTAGAACATGAACTGATCTGAAGTATGTGAGTAAGCATTCTACCTTACATTAGGCCAAAACTCAGCCACAGGGGTTCACCATCACCCCATGCCTATTATTTTGAATTCTTTTATATTGATGGCCCTCGTAAAACTCTATCATGTATATATACCAGATTTTCTTGATCCAGTCATCTAATGACGGGCGTCTTGTTTGCTTCCACAGTTGGGTTATTGTGATTTGTACTGCTCTAATTGTTAATGTGGCTCTATAAGTAGAGCATGCTGATTTTAATTCCTTTGGGTAAATATTGAGTACTGGGATAGGTGGCTCAGATGGACTTTCCATCCAGTGTTAGGAGGAATATCCACACTGCTCTCCAGAGTGGTTGTACTGATTTGCATTTCCACTAATTCGAGCATTCCAAAGGTACACTCTACAATGAAAAAGTGCAGGGGCTGGGATTGTAGCTCAGCAGTAGAGCACTTGCCTCGCATGCGTGAGGCCCTGGGTTCGATCCTCAGCACCACATACAAAGCAATAAAATAAAGACATTGTGTCCATCAACAACTAAAAAAAAAAAAATATTAAAAAAAAAAAAAAAAAGAAAAAGTGCATCCACCCCACAACATCACCAGCATGTATTATCATTTCTGTTCTTGATAATTGCTACTCTGCCTGGCGTTAGAGTATATCTTAGTGTTATTTGATTTGCATTTCCCTAATTGCTGGATATGTTGAATAATTTTTGTTTTCAAATATTTCTTGTCCATTTGTGTTTCTTCTTTTGAGAAGTGTCTGTTTCTTTTTTTGGCCCATTTATTGATTGTGCTATTTTTTGGCCTGAGTTGTTAGAGTTCTTGTTATATTCTATATATAAATTCCCTATTGGAAAAGTAGCTGGCAAAGTTTTCCTTCTATTTGGTATGTTCTCTCTTCACTCTCTTAAAGTTTTTCTCTGCTACACAGAAATATTTTAATTTAATGGCATCCCACTTTGAGATACTTGGTTTTATTTCTTGAGCTTTAGGGGTCTTATGGAGAAAGCTGGTGCCTGCACCTCTGTGATGGAGTGTTGATCCTATGTTTTTTTTTTTCTACCAATTGCAACATTTCTGAGTTAATTCCTAAGTCTTTGATCCATTTTGATTTTTCTTTGGTGCAAATTAAAAGATAAGAATCTAGTTCATTCTTCTATGTATGGATATTGGGTCTTTCCAGTACTGTTTGTAAAACAGCTGTCTTTGGCCCAACATATATTTTTGGTCACCTTAGTGAGGTATCTGATGGCTGTATAAATGTGCATTTGTCTCTGTGTCTTCTGTTGCATTGGTCTATGTCTATTTTGGTGCCAGTACCATGCTGTTTTTGCTACTACAGTTCTGTAGCATAATTTGAGATCAGATATTGTGAGGCCTCATGCAAGAAAAAAAAAATACCCCCTGAACTTTACTGTAATTAAATTATATCTTTTTAAAAAGAAATTAGAAAAGAAAAAAAATCAAAATCTCTCATCTTTTATGTTTAGTTCTTTTTTTTTTGTACTGGAGATTGAACTCAGGGGCACTCGACCACCGAGCCACATCCCCAGCCCTATTTTCTGTTTTATGTAGAGACAGGGTCTCACTGAGTTGCTTAGCGCTTCGCCATTGCTGAGGCTGGCCTCCAACTCGCAATCCTCCTGTCTCAGCCTCTAAGTGCTGGGATTACAGGCTTGTGCCACTGGGCCTGGCTGTCTGGCATTAATGGGGCTGCTGGAGCCTGCCTTTTATCTTTTTCCCTTTGTGAGAAGTCCGCTTTCCTTTTTGTCCTGAGCAGAACTTTTGACATGGGAACGGAGTGGTACGTGATTCGTCGCCTTCTTTGTAAAGCCATCAGGGGACACTTAACCACTGAACTATATCCACAGTTCTTTTACAAAACTTTATTTTTAGGGCCTCACTAAGTTGTTGAGGCTGGCTGTGAACAACAATCCCCCTGCCTCAGCCTCCCCAGCTGCTAGGATTACAGTAACTGAGCACAACTTTATTGACACAGTTTTACAGACATGATTTCAAATGATTGGAAAATGATATTTTGGCATATCGAGTATCTTTCTTTGACTTTGTGCTTTCAGAGAATGTTTTTCAAACCATTAAGTATAAGGTCATTGAAACACATTATTAGGATGAAGCACAGAAAAGATAAAATGTACCATTTACCCATGTTTAAGGTCAGTGACACCAAGTGCATTCAGATTTGGAGGCATGTGTAATCTCCACCCTCTCCCCATTTGAACTTCTTCTAAAACTATCTCTGTATCCACTAAACAAGAATTCCCAACTGCACTTCTTCCTCCGCTGCAGGAAAACCCCTTTCTAGAGTCTGTCTGTATGATTTATACCACCCCAAGTTTCACACCTTATGTGTGGATTTATACAGTGTTGATTCTTTTGCGAATGACAGTTCACTTGACATAATTTCAAGAGTCACCTGTGGTTACCTATAGATCAGAATCATTTTCCTACTTAGTGCTAAGTGGCATTCTACGGTATTTCCAGACCACGTGTTTATACATTAATGTGTGTGTATATATCTCAGTTTCCACCATTGTCTATGACGAATAACGGGACCACGAACAATGGTGTTCAATAATAGTTTGGTCCTTGTATCCATTTTTAAAAATATTTATAAAAGCACACTTAACAGATGAGATGGCAATTTATGAGAAGAGCTATTTACATTCTATTAGGCATAATACGGATTACTGAGACTATTGGCTTATTAAGAGCTGCTGCAATCTCTCACATATCTAAATGTATGAACCAATACAGATAATGCAAGTGCTAGGCACCTCTCAGGCTTCCTTTTCACACATCCATTAGAAATACAAAGTTATTATTTTGTCTTGGTGCCATTTGGATAATAATCCAGGATGTATTTCTCATTCACAAATTTCAAAGTAACAATTTAAAAAACTCCATTGCATCTATTCATCCAACACCAAGATTCAACACACCACTGCATGATTAATTTTTGCAAAGATGTGCAGAATTTATCCATCATGCAAAGATTGAACATTCAGTCTTCCCCCACAAGCATTTCCAAAAGGTAACACTTTGTTTTGCTGTACAGATGAAAACCAAAGGACTGACTGTGGCATAGCCATTGGACACCATCATCTGGATAGAACGGCAAATGGGGTCATTGTTCCCCAAAGTTCTTGAAGAGGAGACGATGCAGTCCAAACAGTACATGAGCACGAAGAATCCCATGAGCATCAGGATGGTCCTGGTGGCCCTCTGTTCTGGGGAGGCTTTTGGAGACAGGCTGGTGCTGTGCAGGTGCTGGGACTGCTTCTTATGCCTGCACAGGAGGGTCACCATGTACCCACTCGAGAGAGCCATGAGCCCTAAAAGAAAGACATCCCGAAACACACCCAGTGTGGAAAACAAATGCCTGAGGAAGTAGCTCATGGGTAAAATAGTGCAGGAATCACTAAGAAATATTAGACTGGGTGAAGTCACATTGGAGTTGTCAACCACCGAGATTGAGAAGTGAACACTGAGTGACATATAGAAGATCCACAGGAAAACGAGGAAACTCAGGCTTTCATGTGGGGATTTAGGTTTGAACTTTGCCAACCAGGAGCTTCTGGGGCACAGGGTGATGGCCTGGAGGACACTCAGCAGGCAGGTCGCACAAATGGAGAAGCCCCTCAAAACCCTGTACAAGTAGATAACGGATTTACATGTGACGTCATCCCAAAGGCCCCCCTGAGATGTAAACATGTCTGTAGCTATGAGCCCCATAATGAGCAGCATCAGGAGGTGGGTTAGGGCCAGGAGCCCAATGGTCAAGTCAGTGTTCTTGAGCCTTTTGTCCCAGAGGAACTTCATGATGTGGAACAGAAAAAGGATAGTGTTGGCCAAGACCCCAATTCCAACTTCAGAATAAAAGGTGTTTCTTATGTTAATAATACCTTGCAGCTTTTTGTATTTTCCCATCTTCGAGGGTTAAGTAATTTGGAGTACATGTCTTAGGAGAAAAGTAAGAAAGTTCATTATCTTAAGTATTAAATTTTATCCATCTCAGCCAACACTGTTGCCATGAGGAAAATTTTTTGGCACATGGCAAAGCCCCGATTTTCCCTCCAGTACAAAATGTCCCCTCACATCCTCTGGAGGCCATCCTTCTGTCTCTCTTTTCTCATCATTGCCCAATCATAGCTGGATTATATTTGATGCAAAGTACAATACTTTCCCCAGTATGTTAAAAATGACCATACATTATAGAAATCTTTCCCTGTTACAGCGTTGAGTGTTTCATGGTGATGTCTTACTGCAAGAGTGATTTCTTGTTTTCTTTACATCCATCATCTTGGTTACATGCCAGGAATATAGTAAGAACTATATAATTTTTTTTGCAAATTAAAATCATGAATTTGCATTGGAAAGATAAACCTCCAAAGCAAAGAGAGTCAATGGCTTCGACCACCCACACTTCCATTAATTTTCTGTTACCTTTATTCTGCTTTGTTTATGAACACATGCAATTTCGTTAATGTATTCACAGAGAAAGTGCTAAAAATTGCAAACTCTGAAGTCAGACGGCTTGAATGTACCCATATGATCTTCCATTTAAAGAATCAGTAACCAACCTTGGGAAGCCCAGGAGCTTAAGGTCTGGGCTCATCCCATGCATAAACTGAACACATCCTCAACGTGTGTATACTGGAGAAAAAGTGCATGAAACGGCTCGGAGAATACGTGCCAAACAGGGAAGCCCTTCTGCAAAAGAACTATCACTGTGGAATTGTGTTATTTTTAAAAAGTGGAAAGATCCTCATTCATGTAAGTTGTTAGACTTTATAGAGTTCTCTTAATAACTGATCACCTCTATCATCAACTCAGAGAGGCTAAAAAATTATCAGGATATTAGAATCTTTTGGCAATCTCCGTTCAGAGAAGATGGATGGACTTTTAGGACTGTTTGAGTCCAACCGTATAGCTACATATTTTAAACATTTTTTAATCAGGTCAGAATTTGCTATATGTGAGCTGAGTCCAGTTATTAAATATTAGCAGGAACACACTTTGGAATTTTTTCTACTGAAATATGTGGAATCATTGTGGTAAACAGAACCATAATTAAAATAGATCTAGGTACACTCCATTTTAAGGTTTTAATAAAGAATAAGTATCCAACCTAACCTTGAAATATGAGTATTCTTTGAGCCCAGGTTTTTGTCCCTCCTTCCAGAAAGCAATGGCAAATATCCAGACTCAAGAGGTCCACGTATAAAATTAATACCAGAATTTATTTTTGCCTTGCAATGCTGAGGATAAAACCCAGGGCCCCACACATGGTAGGTAAGTTCTCTACCACTGCGCTACACCCCCACCCTTTATTCTAGAACATTTTATATTGACTTTCTGGCAGAATATTTTCCTGGACACTATATGTATTTACTTTTATCCAAGCTTCTAATATATGTAACAGTTAATAAATAATTTGTGTTTCCACATCTTGAACCATAAGATCATCTGAAAAGCAAAGCCTTAAGTTTGGAGTTGTTCAAGAGCATATAGATGTGGGAGATGGATACTAAGGAAATTCCAGGGACTCGGGATCCTGAGACAGAAAGATTCCAAATTGATTATGAAACTTAGTGAGTCTGTAAGCAACTTAGCCAGAACTTGTCTCTAAATAAAATATAAAAAGAGCTGGGGATGTGTGTCAGTGTTGAAGCATCTCTGGGTTCAATCTCTGGTACCCAAACAATAATTTTAACAACAACAACAACAATTGCAAAAATAACAGTTGCAAAGAAACAACTTGATTTCTCAAGGTCCTGTAGTTAAACCTCACCACTGCTCACATTGCGTTCTGGAGGTTAAGGTCAAGATGCTAAGGTAAAAATGAGATCTGGGAGGTGAGACTGGTCCTACTTTTTTGGGGTTTGGGACTAAGGGGAACTTGAGCAGCAAGCTCTGTTTTGTGGCACAGCGCTAGCTGAAAAACTGAAGAGCACTAGGGAGAAACAGCTTGCACCTCAGGGAGGGCACAGCCATCACTAACCAGGTGCCGTGCTGTGTGCGGAGCCTCTGAAATACCCATGCTACAGGAACATGGTGGAGAAAATGCTGGAGAAGATTTGGACAAATGAGTTACAGCTATTCCTGAACAATTTGGCTGATAATAATTTAGTGTTTCTGTTAATTGGAAGGATTTATGTACAGCTCAGTTTCACACTTTCAGCTAGACACTAACAATATTTTAAAATCTGTCCTCAGAAACATTAGAAGAAAAATTACTTTTCTAACATCAAAAGGAAACTCTAAAAAGCTTCATGACAGACACTAAGCTGTTTTTAACTCAAATATACTTGCAGGAGAATCTGTTTCCTTGAAGAACTCATGAAGACATGAGTCAAGTCCAGTTTGCTTCAAGAAGAAAAAAAGGTAGTTTTACATTTTATTCTGTAAATGTATTTGCATGAAAGATGTCCTTAAAAACAGCGTGAGCGTACGGACTTGGACAGGATGAAGTCCAACTGTCTAAGTATTCTTTCTAAGAATATGTCTCTCAGACACATTCATGATTAAGGAATTGGAAATGAAAAGTTTCAGATGAATAATGAAAAGAGACAAGATGAATTTACATAAATATTCTTCCTGCCCAGCGATTGCAAATTATATTCAAGGTCTTTTGAAGCAAGGAAAAGATCTTCACTGTAAAGTTCACTTATCTTTTTAATATTTCATGTGAAGGTGACATCAGAATCACTGCCTTCTCCCTTAAAATTTGATAACAGGCAGAGCCCATGCATTGGACTGGCACCATTAATTTTTTAATTTGTAAAATATAGAACATGTACCTGAGGTAAATGCTTGCAGCAATGTGAGGTTCCCCTTATTACCTTCTGGAGTATGTCAATTTTTTTAAAATTCCTGCAAGTCTAGAAGTCACATGTCAATAATAGTTCTATTTGTTCAGGAAGATGAAGGAAGTGGTGATAAGTATTTTAATTAAAAGTGGACAGGGAAACTTGTTAGATCCCTGATTATCTTTTTTTTTAAATCCAAATTCCTCATATTTTTAAATGTTATTATATTTTTTAATACCTTTATTTTATTTGTTTATATTTATGTGGTGCTAAGGATCAAAGCCAGTGCCTCATGCATGCTAGGCAAGCGCTCTACCACTGAGCTACAGCCTCAGCCCCAGATGCCTGATTATTTTTATGGGACTAAATAACATATAAAACATGAGATAGCATAGATAACTTGTGTGCTGCTGTAGCTGGTCGATGAAAACTAAATAGAAATCTAAAATCATTGACATTTTCTATGGACAACACTCATTTTCTCTCTCAGATTTAATGGAGGACATAATATAGGAAGACTTCATTGCATTTTACAGAGCACAGTTGTCTGGTTGATTATAGCGGTGAGGGCTCAGTGTCTTTTAGGAGCTACCCAAAACCACACTAAAAGGCCTAAGTTGCCCCCTTCCAGCCTCCTCTCGAAAGCCCCACGCACCCACTACTTCCGCGGAACAGAGGGGCACTTACCTGGATGGATGAGGGGTAATTGGTGCACCTGAGAATAACTTGCATAGTTTTAAGGAAAGGATGCTGTGAGCTCATCTCTCTGCAGCCTGTAATTTTAGTGACTCTAATAAGGTGATAAGTCCCCACTGGGGATCACAAGACTATGGAGTCCCCAAAGGAACATTTCACTTGCCCTTTGATTTGATTCTCTTCTGTATATTAGTCACCTGGGGAGACAGGTGCTTAAAATTTCCTAGGAGTTCCCTTGACAAAAGAAGTGTGTGCCAATCACTTAGACAACCCAACTGCTCTCACGTTGATCAAAGTTCAAATAAACTCATACCCGTACCCCATTCGGTGATGCCTGAATTTTAGGGTGAGAGATTGCTAGTGCCTCTTGTGTCTTGGAATTTCCTCTCTCTAAAATGTCTGATGGGTGTCCTCTTTCCCTCTCCATTCTCACGTGGATCGTCTGGTTTCCTGATGTTATTGCTCATGTACTCTATGATGTCCATTCTGAAAATTCCTGGATTCAAGCTGTGCAGCATATGAAATAAACTAGAAAAATGGAGGCAGATTGGGAGGCTGGGGTTGAGGTAATATCAGGCATATGGAACATACTTAAAGCTCAGGCAGAGTTTGAGCTAGACTCCACTTTGTTGAGAGCTTGAGTGATCATCCCTCATTCTCATGAATGGAATAATTAAAGTCACATATTTCCTCTGAAAGAAAAAATAAACAAAGTCTGTTTGTTTTCTAAGAAATTTATAGAAAGTTAGATAAAGATGTATGAGTCCTGGTACAAAATGGAAGCCCATGACCTACAAGCTTTTGAGATGTAATGTTAGATTTATTTGGTGATTTTCTGTTCTTTTAATAAGTGAGCTCAGTGCAATGGACTTTCCTCTTAAAAGTGCCTTCGTCCAGAGATTGTGATACATTGTGTTGATGTTGTTATTTAGCTCTAAGTATTTTTAAATTTATTCATGACTTCTTCTGATATCTATTGGTATTCAATAGTGTATTATTTGTCTACAGGTGTGAGATTAGCTTTTATTTTTTATTTCAAATTTTATTTCACTATCATTTGTAGAATGCAAGACAATTATTCCTATATTTTTGTATTTGCTAAGAGTTGCTTTGTGGTCTAAGATATGGTCTGTTTTAGAGAATAATCTCTGTGTAGCTGAGAAGGAAGTATATTCAATCATTGAGGAATAAAATACTCTATATTTGTCTGTCAAGTCCACATTATTGATTGCATTATTTAGTTCTATACTTTCTTTGTTTAGTTTTTGTTTGGAGGATCTATCCAGTGATGAGAGGTGTGTTAAAGTCATCCAGTGTTTTTCTTTTGTGGTCAATTTCATTCTTGATATTGAGAAGGTTTTTTTTTTTTAAATGTACATAGATGCTCTATTGTTTGGGGCATGCTATTTATGATTGTTATATCTTGTTGATGTATAAGTCCTTTAAGAAGCATGAAATGTCCTCCTTTGTTCCTTCTGATCAACTTTGGCTTGAAGTCCACTTCATCTGCTATGAGGTCAGGAAAGACTAAAGATACTGCACGATGAAGGTGAAACCCACGATGTACCGTGTTCTTGTGCAGGAAGGACGCTGTAGCTGCTCGGTGTCTGCAGAGAGAGGCACCATTTTCAGCCCAGGTGCAGGTGCTGGCAGCTGACAGAGCTGATTCCTGGCAATCCCAAATTTGGCCTGAAGTGCACCCCTGGCAAACCCACAGTACATGTAATAATGTGTGCCTAAGTGTCCAGGAGCAAATGAAATGTAGAGAGAGATTTACATACAGGAATACTCAGTTTGGAAATCCCCTCAACTCCTCCCCAATTTTTCCAATCCTGCTGTTTGAAGGATTGGCTGGGAGAGATGCATCTGGCCAGGAATTCAAAAGGGAAGACATGGGAAAGATGGAGACTGAATTCAAGACACCAGGAAACATGAGGTCTTTATGTGATGGGGGAATTAAGAACTAGCTGTCCACTGAACAAGTTGAACCCAGGAGAGATCCCTGGGGTGCAGTCTTCCAGCATAGACTAGCAACTGCTGGGCCTGGGAGGAGACTGATTTAAAATCTCCTGACCAATTGCCCTTCAAACAAGAACCTGGAGACCACCTAAGCCACTCCAGGCCATCCCACCTAACATTGCTAAGAAGGAAAGCTGAGCATCTTTTGAAATTTCAATGAAAACAATTCTTTAACTTTTCATTGAGATTTTTTCCTTTTTAATTTTTTTCTATTTAATTGTGATATAAACAGTGCATGGACATTTATGTATATTTATATTTATTTCTGTAGGGTATGTGGTCTGATTTCCTTTTCTTCCTACTTACCAAAACTGTTCTCTGGGACTACAGGGGGCCACCACAATGCCCAGTGACACTTGCTTCCATCTCTGTATTTTCACTTTCCAAATACTGGGAAAGTCCAGGGCCTACCTTTTCCTTACTTATTTATTCAAACTCAATAGCCATTTTATAAATTGTTAATTCATATCTCTGTAAAAATCTGATTTACTAATTGGTGTACAGTGTTTGTATACATCACCACAGCTTTATCTATAACCTAATTTCCAGTTGAAACATACTTTATCAAAGTTACTTAGGTCACTTTTTAAAAATTTTATTTTAGTTTATTCTCATTAGAGTTCACTCATTGTAAAATAAATTCTATAGATTTTTAAACATCCATACATGCATCTGTCCATCACCTTCCTGCAGTGGAGAACAGTCCCTTCCCCACAAATGTTTGACCACTGTCTTTCCAGAAGACTTGAGATATCACTTGTCCTGTTACTTCAGTGACTTGAGAGCCTGAGGCAGTGGGATCACAAGTTCAAAGTCAGCCTCTGCAACTGAGTGAGAACTTAAGCACCTTAGAAAGACCCTGTCTCTAAATAAAAAATAAACATGACTTGGGATATGGCTTATTGGCTAAATGCTCTTGAGTTCTGTCCCTGGTACCAGAAAAAAAAAAAAAAAAGAAGAAGAAGAAGAAAGCAAGCAATATCACTTATTTATCGTGTACTTCATATTTTTTTCTTCTCAGGATGCCAAATAGTGAAATAAAACAACTCGCTTGTGCACCTTGGCTTCTTTTGTTTTTAGTAAAATGCTTTTCTGTTGTCGAGGTACACAGTAGAATATACCCTGGAAATGTCTTGTATAAAAGTGCAATATGTGCTTATCCATGTCTTTGCTGAAGTACATTTTATTCCTTCCAATCTATTTCTTTCCAATTTACAATTATCGTAAATAAAGATGAGGTGTGACTGTTGGATCAGGCAGGTGACTCTCTGTGGACGATGGGAAATTGCAGTGCTGTTTTTGCACAAGCCTGTATCATTTGGCCTCCCATAAATCAGCGAGGATTCCTGTTCTCTGCGGACTCACCAGCATCTGTTGCTGTTGGGATTTGGCTGCATTAACTACACATTATATGTTTATTTCTATAACCAACAAGTCATCGGAGTGGCGATGATCCAGTGACTCTTTAGTGGGATCTCATGGTGGTTTTAAATCTGTTTTTGTAATGACATGATATCTTTAGAAATGATGGGCGTTGTTTCAAGCTCACTTCCCACCTGGGCATCTTATTTTGGGGAGTGCGTCTTTATATTTTCCATTCTGCTTATCTCAGCTGGATTTTTGTGTTTTCTTCTTTTTTTTCCCCTCCGGTTGTCCTTTTTTTTTGCTCTTCATGATACATAGTGTTCTATCATGTGAAATATTTAGACAGAATAGTTAATTTAGGAACTATTATTGTGCATTCTGATTATTACAATATTTAGAAGGTATACATGAGATATTCTTTCTACGAGTTACCTGATCTGACTACTTAATTTCTTCATATTTTTTCTTCAGATCACTTATGTTTCCTACTGGGAATTGAGCCCAGAGGCACCTAACCACTGGGCCACATCCACACCCCCTTTTTATACTTTGTGTAGAGACAGCATCTTGCTAAGTTGCATAGAGCCTGGCTAAGTTGCTGAGGCTGGCTTTGAATGTGTGATCCTCCTGCCTCAGCCTCCCAAACTGAGCCACTGGGGTTACAGGCACAGGCGACTGTACCAGACTTGTTTGACAGAGGTTTATTTTATTTTATTTTATATTTTTGCTTCTTCAATAAGTTTACTGTATTAATCTAAAAAAAATTTCATAGAAAACTGTTGTTTCGTTTAGCTCCTCAGCTCATTCCTGAGGGATGAGGAACCTTGTATTCTTTTCAGCTACCTGATCTTTCTTCTGGGTGAGGGACATTTTAGTACAGTACTCTCTCTTCCTTTTAACTTCTTCTGTGGGCTTCTCGTAGACTGGAGAAGATTCTCTCGTCTAGCAGAATGAGCTTTCTTATACATCTCCCCCATCGTGTCAGGAGAAACATGATTGCCAGTTGAAGTTCTAGAAATGCCTGCATCCAAATGGCAGGTGAAGCCAGGCGTGGTGGCGCCCGCCTGTGCTCTCAGCACTTAGGAGGCTGAGACAGGAGGATCACGAGTTCAAACCCAGCCTCAGCAATGGCGAGGCACTAAGCAACTCAGTGAGACCCTGTCTCTACATAAAACACAGAATAGGGCTGGGGATGTGGCTCAGTGGTCGAGTGCCCCTGAGTTCAATCCCTGGTACCAAAAAAGAAAAAGAAAAAGGAAAAAAAAAAAAAACCCAAACAAATAGCAGGTGAAGGCACCATGCTGACCATCAATGGTTTCCAATACCTTCATCTTCAGTCACCTCCACATGGCCTTCCTAGGTCTTGTCCACACTGAACCTATTTTATTTTTATTTAAAAAAAATTTTTTAGTTGTTGATGGATCTTTATTTTGTTCATTTATTACTTATAGGTGGTGCTGAGGATCGAACCCAGTGCCTCACGCATGCGAGGCAAGCGCTCTACCGCTGAGCCCCAGCCCCAGCCCCACACCGAACCCCTTCAGTAGTGCGTACAATGTGCTGCAGCGTGATTTATTTGGCCAGGGCTCACACCGTACTTTGGTAGTTCAGGTGCATATGATGCACAGGCGATCGCATCCCCTTCTGTATGGGCAGAAGCAATCTCGCAAATGATGTGTTAGTTACATGAACTATGATCCTGTATTTTGGTGTGTTGTCCTTATTTTTGTCCTGGATCCCCAAGCAGAGTGGTCAGCTTTGCCCTCTCATCTTCTTCTAAATGTCCCTCGATGGCTCTTAGAGTAGGCCTCCTTGACAGCTTTACCAAACCTCATCTGCGGAACAGAGACGCGGGTCCATGGCTCTCTGCAGACCTGTCGGCCCCCCAGCACGACAGGGAAGAAAAGTGTGTGGAAGAGTTTTGCTCAAATGATTTCAACTGATTGGAAAATTATATATTTAGTAATTTAAAATCCTTTCCATTAAAAAAAAATAATTTTAGTCCCTTTCTCCCTATAATTGGCTATAATGTCATTGAAACATTTTCTTATGATTAAGCACACAAATGATAAAATATACAATTTACCTATGTTTAAGAGGGCAGGTCAGTGGCACTAATGTGTAATTTCCACCATTTCCAGCACTTTTTCTTCTTCCTAAACTATCTTTGTATGCATTGAATAAAAATTCCCACCTGCGCTCTTTCATCAGCTGCTGGAAAATATTGCATATTCTGTCACTATAAGTTTATGCAAAATTCCACCTTATATATGTAGATTTAGAGATTGTTTCTTTTTTTTCAGTGACATTTCACTTGAAATAATATTTCAAGATTCATCTGTGGTTACCTATGCATCAGACTCTTTCTATTTATGGCTGAGTAGTACTCCACGGTATATCCAGACCACATATTTATACATTTTTATGCTTACATATCATACTGTTTCTGGCATTGCCTATTATACATAATGTTACCATGAGCAAGGATTTCCAAATAATAATTTTGTCCTTATATCCAATTTTTGGTATATTCATAAAAGTGCTCTTGACAGATGAGAGGGCAATTTATAAAAAGAGATATTTACATTTGATTAGGCATAAAAGAGATGACTGAGACCCTTGACTTATTAAAAGATCCTCCAATCTCTCAAGTCTATAAATGTATGGACTAATACAGTGATATGTACCTCTCAGTGCTCCTTTTCACACATCAATAAGAAATATGAAGTCTTCAGTTTATCACGGAGTCATATAGATAATAATTGGGGATGTTTTTGTCATTCATGGGTGTCAAAGTAATCATTTAAAATACCCCATTTTGGGGCTGGGGTTATGGCGCAGTGGTAGCATGCTCGCCTAGCACGCATAAGGCACTGCGTTCGATCCTCAGCACCACATAAAAATAAAATAAAGATATTCTGTCACCTACAACTAAAAAATAAACATTAAAAAAATAAAATACCCCATTTCATCTATTCATTAACCATAGAGAGCAGATGCACCTCTCCATGATTAATTGTTGCAAAGCTGTGTGTTGGCTCATTCAGTGAATTTATTCCTAATGCAACAATTAAACATTACCCCTCTCCTGCCACAAGCATTTCGAAAAGGTAACACTTTGTTTTGCTGTACAGATGAACACCAAAGGACTGACTGTGGCATAGCCATCGGACACCATCATCTGGATAGAATGGCATACGGGGTCATTGTTCCACATAGTTCTTTAAGAGGAGATGATGCAGCCCAAACAGTACATAAGCACGAAAAAACCCATGAGTGGCACGATGGTCCTGGTGGCCCTCTGTTCTGGGGGGGCTTTTGGAGACAGGCTGGTGCCTCTTATTCCTGCCCAAAAGGGTCACCATGTACCCACTGGAGAGAGCCATGATTCCTATAAGGAAGACATCCCCCAAAAATACCTGAGGAGGTAACTCAGGGGTAAAATCGTGCAGAAATCACTAAGGAATTGAAAACCATGTGAAGTTACAGTGGAGTTGGAAACAGCAGAGACTAAGAACTGAGCACTGAAGGACACATAGAGGACCCACAGGAAAAGAAGAGCTCTCAGGATGTCACCTGGGGATTTAGGGTTGAGCTTTGCCAAACAGGCATGTTTAAGGCTGAAGGCGACGGCCTGGAGGACACTCAGTAGGCAGGTCTCAGCATTGGCGTGACCTCTCATCAACCTGGACTAGTGGATAACTGATCTACATGTGATGTCACCCTGAACCTAACCCTGAGACACAAAAACGTCTGTAGCTGTGAGCCCCAAGGTGAGCAGCATCAGGAGGTGCGTTCGGGCCAAAACACCAATGGTCAAGCCAGCGATCTTGATCCTGCTGTCAAAGAGGAACTTGATGATGTGGAACAGAAAAAGGACGGTGTTGACCAAGATCCCAATTCCAACTGCAGAATAAAAGGTGTTTCTTATGTTTATAATACAATACATCTTATGTTTTTTTTCTCATCTTTTGGGGTAAGGAATAATGCAGTATATGTCTTAGGGGAAAAGTAAAAAAATATTATCATAAATATTAAATTTTATTCATCTCAACCAGTTTGTTACCATGAAGAAAATTTGTGGACCTGTCCCCATGTCCCATTTTCTCCTCCAATGCTCATTTTCCTGGTGCTCTCTGGAAGCCCCCCCCCCCCTTTCTCTCTCTCTTTTCCAATCATTGTCCAATCATAACTGATTACATCCATCTCAAAAGTACAAAACTTCTCTTGTACATTAAAAATTATCATACATTATAGGAAACATTTCCCTTTTATTATGTTGAGATTTTCATGGTGATGTTTTACTACAAGGGTAATTTCTTTCTTTTTTTCTATCATTGTGATCACATGCCAGCAGCTTAGTAAAAACTATGTAACTGTTGGTAAACCAAAAGTATTGGGGTTGCATTTTAAAAGAAAACTCTCCAGAGCAAAGAGGGTCAGTGGCTTAGACAACACATAGTTACATGATTTTCTTGTTACCTTAATGCTGGCTTGTTTATGAACACATGTAATTTTGTTAATATATTCCCAGAGAAAATGCTAAGAATGGCAACCTCTGAAGTCATATGGCTTGATTGTATATAGTACTTTCCATTTAATTCAAGTGTGACCTCAAGCAGCCAATGAGCCTGAGCTTTAGGCTTATCTCTTTTACAAAGTGAAATCATTCACATCTTGTATTAGAGATACAGGTGCATAATACAGGATGGACTGTATTTGCAAAACAGGAGAGCCTTTATATACAGAATGACCTCTACAGAATTATTGTATTGAAAATATTGGCAGTATGTAATTTTGAGTTTAACTGGTTACTTATTCATTTATGATCAAAGGGCAGTTATATCTGATTAACTCTAGTCTTTTGTATTCCCATCCTACAACCACAAAAATGGGATTTTTTTTTTTTTTTTTTTTTTTTGGTACCAGGGATTGAACTCAGGGCACTCAACCACTGAGCCACATCCCCAGCCCTATTTTGTGTTTTATGTAGACACAGGGTCTCACTGAGTTGCTTAGCACCTCACCATTGCTGAGGCTGGCTTTGAACTCGTGATTCTCCTGTCTCAGCCTCCCTAAGTGCTGGGATTACAGGCTTGAGCCACCGTGCCCAGCTTTAAAAATGGGATTCTAATTGAAATTGTACTCCATATATGTATAGTATGTCAAAATACACTCTGCTGCCATGTATATATAAAAGGAACAAATGAAAATATTAAAAAAATAATTTATTAAACAATATGTGAATTTAGAAGCATAAATGTTTCAAAAGAAAATCCCCAAATTTGCAGATCCTCATTCATGTAAGTTGGCAGACTTCATAGAGTTATTTTAATATTTGAATATATCTATCACCATCTCCAGAGAAGCTAAAACATTACCGGGATATTAGAATTTGTTGGAAATCTCCGTTCAGAGATTACTGATAAAATTTTTGGAAAATTTAATCCCATTATACATCTACATATTTAAATTTTTTTCTTATCAGGTCAGAATTTGACCTATGTGAGCCAAGTCTGGTTATCAAATATTTGCAGAAACATATTTTGAATTTTTTCTAGTTAAATATGTGGAATCATTGTGATAAACAGAACC
The DNA here is from genome assembly GCA_004024805.1 of Geosciurus inauris. NCBI lineage: Eukaryota > Metazoa > Chordata > Mammalia > Rodentia > Sciuridae > Geosciurus > Geosciurus inauris. The sequence goes on along the minus strand of PVHX01013604.1, from coordinate 36,663 downwards.
ATAATTAAAAGAGATCCAGGTTCACTCCATTTTAAGGTATTAATTAAAGACTAAATATCCAATCTAACCTTGAAATCTGAGTCTTCTTGGAGTCCCAGGTTTCCCTCATTTAGGAAAGCATTGGCACTTCTAAAGACTCAAGAGGTCCATTATACTACAATTTATTTTGCAATGCTGGGGATCAAGGCCATGACCCCGCACATACTAGGTAAGTTGTTTAATACTGAGCTTTAATGCCAGCACTTATTCTAGAAGATTCTGTAATGACTTACTGGCAGAATGTTTTCCTGGAAAACATATGTATTTACTTTATCTGAAGCTTCTCAAATATGTAATACAGACAATTTGTGATTTCACATACTGAACCATAATGTCATCAGAAAAGAAAAGGGGCAGGCTAAAGTCCTTCATGAGAATATAGATGTGAAAGATAAATACTGAAAAAATCCCAGCAACTTGGAAGGCTCAGATAGGGGGATTAAAAATTTGAGGTCAGACTCAGTAACTTAGCATCAGTCCTAAGTAATTTATTGAGATGCTGTCTCAAAATAAAAAGTAAAAAAGGGCTGGGATGTATCTCATGTATATAGTGCCCTTGGGTTCAATCCATGGTAAACTAACAAAACAAAATAATCACCAAGGAAAACTGACATGTTAAAGATTTTTGAATATAAAGTACCATTTAAAAATTCAGAGCTTAAGTAGAAGTTTGGTTTAAACATTGAAATGCAGACATTTTAAAATTTGGACCTTTGATTGACATCATATTTGGACTTGGAGTACAATATTATAATTCAAACGTGTTTATATTTTTGCTGATACCATTATGACAATTTTTTTCAAGGTTTATAATTTCTGAGTGAGAGGAGTCTGAAAACTCTTCCCCTTTATTTTTTAGTTATAGGCGATTACTGGTTGTAGGCTCTGGTGACTCTATGAAGCTATAGAGCATGAGAACTGCCTACCCCAGCTCCTTGGCTGTGCACATTTTTATAAAGGGAACTCAGAAAATTTTGAGCGCCGCTCTCCTCAGATGGCTTTATCCAGAACTGAATCAAATCAAGGGACAGATGAAATATTTCATTCAGGGCTCCATAGTTCTGTGCTCCCCAGTGAGGTGTCCAGGTCACTGCCCCTTCCCAGTGCCTGCTGAGCTGCAGTTCCCTGTGGACAACCTTTTAAGGCTCCGTACATAAGTAAGAACAGGTGGTGTTGGTTTAAAAAGAAAAATCTACACACCATTAGAAAAAATGTTCATGTTTTCCTACATGACAACCTTCTTCTTTCACTCATTCAGCATATTTGGGTCTGCTCCTGTGACAAGACTGGGAAACACACAAACGTGTGTGTGTTTTCCTTTTTCACTTTTATATATGTTAGTTCTTGAAGTTTTGATTCCCTTAATTATCTTTTTCTCTCAGAATATAACTATAATTAAACTTTTCATATCTGACAGCTGTATAAACTGTTAATATATTGATTACAGTTGTTTTAAGTTGTTTCTAATTCCAATGACTGGAACATCAGTGGGTCCCCTTAAAATACTTGTGTTTATTTTAGGCTTGTGGATCATGGACTTGCATTTTGCCTGAGGTCTCATAAATCTTTATATAACAGTGTGTAAATTACTTAGGGAACAAACAAATTTGTATTGTTTCTTTCCGAGGAAATGTGAGCATTTAGTATCTCCATTTGTGAGGATGAGAGACCATCACTGGTGTTCCCAGCCGAGCGGGGTCCAGCTCAGACTGCCTTGCCTTTGAGTATGTCCCACCTGCCTGCCATTACCTCAACTCCAGACCCCAGCTCTGCCTCTGACAGTCTATTTTGCTTCAGGTTCCCTTTCGGGAGATGCACAGCTTGAATTCTAAAATTTTCAGTATGGAAACCATGGAGCACATGACTGGTCAGGTGAGGAAGCCAGGTGATCCGCATGAGAATGGAAATGAGCTTCAGAGCCACAGGAGGCACTAGGAGTCTCTCTCCCCAGAATTCAAGCATCACAACACGTGGAATGGATATGGGCTAATTTGAACTTCAGATCAAAATGAGAGAACTTGGATTTGTCTACATAACTGGGACACACTCTTATATAAAGGGAACTCATAGGAAATTTTGAGGTCCACTCTGCCCAGCTGACTTTATGCAGAACCGAATCAAATCAAGGGACAAATAAAACGTTCCATTTGAGACTTCACTGTGCTGTGCTCCCCAGTGAGATCTTTGTAGAAAACTCATCTGTGAAGTGTGGCATGTTTCCTTGTGGCCTATTGACAGAGACCAGGTCACATTTACTGTTGTGACTTTGGATGCAATTTTATTTTATGATCCTTCCTCAGATAGCAAGGAGTGTGCAGGATCACACAACTGCATTAAAAGAAAATTCTCTGAGAAACCAGAGCAGAATAGTTGATTGTATACATGTAGTATTAGCTTTGGTAGAAAATAAATGAAACTCTTCAGGGGTGGAGGGAATCCTTCTGATTGAATTATATTTCTTGACTTATGAAGATCAGAGCCCCCCAAAGAAAATGCCCCCTGCATTAATAGAGATTCCAGAAGCATCCCAGTAATGACAGTTGCAGGAAGAGGTCATGGCTGAATTAATCTCACTTGTGAATCTAATTTTGTGATTCTATCTCCAGGAAGATAATGGACCGAAAACGTTCTGAATAGAGAGAATATTAATACTCCCTTTCATAGCGGGATAATTAATTCCATGCATAAAATTCATTGAGTTATGCTAAAATTAGTTGCTGCACGTGGGCGGAGCCGAGCGGAGCAGGTGGAGCCCAGCTAGTGGGCGGAGCTGGTGAGCAGAGCCCAGGGCTGAGTGGAGCCCCTCCCTAGGAGCAGGCGGGGCCAGCTGGAGCACGTGGGCGGAGCGAGTGGAGCCCAGCTAGTGGGCAGAGCTGGTGGGCGGAGCCCGGGGCTGAGTGGAGCCCCTCCCTAGGAGCAGGCGGGGCCAGCGGGAGCACGTGGGCGGAGCCGAGCGGAGTGAGTGGAGCCCAGCTATGGGCGGAGCTGGTGGGGCGGAGCCCAGGGCTGAGTGGAGCCCCTCCCTAGGAGAAAGCGGGGGGCGGGGCCAGCGGAAGCATGTGGGCGGAGCCTAGTGCAGCAAGTGGAGCCCTGCTAGTGGGCGGAGCTTGTGGGCGGAGCCCGGGGCTGAGTGGAGTCCCACCCTAGGGGCAGGCGGGGCGGGGCCAGCGGAAGCATGTGGGCGGAGCCTAGTGCAAGGAGCCCAGCTAGTGGGCGGAGCTGGTGGGCGGAGCCCCGGGCTGAGTGGAGTCCCACCCTAGGGGCAGGCGGGGCGGGGCCAGCGGGAGCACGTGGGAGGCGGCCCCGCCCGGGGCTCCTGGGGCGAGTTCAGCGCGGGAACCGGGAGCCCAGCAGGCGAGCGCAGGTGTGCTGGGTGAGTCCACAGGAGGCGCAGGAAGCCTGGAGAGGCACGTAGGTCGTGAAACCCTGTCAGAAGTCGCTGTGGCTCCAGTGTCTATTCCTGGGGCCTCAGTTTCCCACTTACACAAGGAGGCCGTGGAGGGAGGCTGGCGACTCCTCTGCGCAGCTTCCTCCCTCCCTCTCACGGGACGCGGTGCACTTTCCGTGTATTCAGGTGGGTTGGGGTCGGGAGGGGTCCTGGGGAATGTCGCCTTAGAGACTTGGTTTTCTGGGAGCGCCCATCGTCCGGGCCTATTCATATATATTTCTCCTGGCGCCTGCAGTGTAGACGGTGTGACGTGGAGGTCCGCGCGTGTCACGCGGCTGTCACTCGCTGGAGCCTGGTCCGGATCCCAGAGTCCACCTCACTGACCCACGGGCAGGGGCTTCCTGGCAGGAAACATAGGTGAGGGAATGGCCTTGACCCTTGCCAGGGGCGACCTTGGGGGACTCAGTGCAGCTGCGAGCGAGGCCGGCCTCTCGGGCTAGTGTGAGGCCACGCCCAGCTCCCTGATTCTCCAAAAGACCGTTAAGCAGGGGCTGGGGAGGGACCTAGGGTTTTGACAGGGGCATTATGAAGACTTACACGTGTAAAAATACTCTTTTCTTAAAAACAGGTAAAGCTATTATGTAGCAGCCTCTGTTCTCGGCAGTGAGGACGTAGATAAAACAAATCAGCCAGGAATCCCTGCTTCCCAGACGGGGCCGCGGTTCCATTGGTCTGGCCCAAGAATTCAGGCACTGCACAGGCGTTGGACACTAGGGGGCGCCAGAGCTGTGCCGGCGCTAGACAGGCCGTGGCTCCTTCAGGCACCTCACCTAATGACACCACCCACGGTGAAGTGTCCACAGCTGAGTTATCCAAACACGCCTCTCATGTCCCTTAGCTGCCCCAAAGCCTTTTCTACCTGCGAGAGAAAGACCTCCCTTAGGAGTTGGTCCCTGCCTGTTTCTACAATTGCATCCTCATGAATCTCACCAACCTTCAAAACCACCACCAACTCCTCCCTCTTGGTGCTCCCTGTGCTTCATATGATTTTCCCCTTGTTGCAAGTGCCGAGCTCCATATTGGACACTAGATGGCGCCAGAACTGCGCTTCAAACGGAAGCCCGCCAGCCTCGGGCTGCCTACTTATTGGCTTGGTGACTGCAAAGCCCTTTAGTATTTGTCTTAAGGGCAACAACTATTTTTAGTATAACTCAATGAATTTTAGGCATGGAATTAATTTTCCCGCTGTGAAAGTATTGCTGTATTCACTGCCCAGACTGTTCCGTGTCCATCATCTACGCGGAGCGCAAACCTCACAATGGCGTTCCCGAGTGAGATCAGGGTCTGATTCGGTCGCGGCCTTTCCCTACCTCTGTCACTGCTGGGCTGCTTCTGGAATCTTTGCCAACATCGGGGAGAATTTCTTCTCTTCTTTGGGGCTCTGATTTTTATAAGTCAAGAAATAGAATCCAAAAAGAAGGATATTCACCCTCAATGTGCCCCATTTATTTTCTACCCAAACAAATACCACAAAAATGAATTATTCTGCTCTGGTTTCTCAGCAAAACTTTTAAAATTCAAATGTGTGAGTCTGCATATTTCTCCCTATCTTAGGAGGGATCATAAAATGAAATTGCGTATAAAATTAATATAGTGGATGTCACCTGGTAGCTGCTTGAAGAGTGCAAGGGAACATGCCACACTTCATATTTGAATTTTCTACAAAGACAACCTATTAGGGTGAGGAAAATATGGGAATAATTAAAATCATGTGAGGGTTAGGAAAATATTGGAATGATTAAAATTATGTTTATATTACCTCACCTTTTGTGATTTTTTTTTGTTTGTTTTTGAACTGGGGATTGAACCTGGGGCCACAGAACTACTGAGCCAAATCTCCAGCACTTTTTAAAAAAATATTTTGAGACAGGGTCTAGTTAATCTGTTGGAGCTGGCTTTGAACTTCTGATCTTCCTTCCTTAGGCTACTTAACTCCTGGGATTATAGCTATGAAACTCCACATCTAGTTTTCCTCACCTTTTAAAATATAAATTTGTGTCCATGTGTGGACTTACTGTCCACAGATAGTAAGTCATTTATATACATCAAGCCTCTGTCTTTCCAGATGAGTTAAAGATTTTCATAGGCAGATGCCTCCAAGTCTTCTTGGGTGTTTCCAGAAACCCCAGGCCCAAAGGAAATCTCTGGGACCTGAGACTTTACTTTAGGAGTATATTTTGTGGGGTTTTGTCTTTTTCCACGGCTCAGCCTCAGTTTCTTCATTTGTAAAATGATGCTCACAATCTGTGCTTCATGGTGTTGAGAGAATTCAGCCAGATATTGTGTAAAGATGCTTTTGAAGCTGTGCTGTGGGTGGTGGGAGAGACAAGGCTCCTGTTAGACCTCACTGGGACACTGTGGAAGAGGCACTGCTTTCTTCTGGTGGACCCAAATCTGCATAGGTTCATGGCTCGGGAGTTGGTTGAACTTGGTTCAGTCCTACTTGTGTTCCTGTACAGGAATCCTGGGGCATGTTCTGCACTCGACGGTGGCAGCTATGTGGGTCATGGCCAAATGTGTGGAAGGGCCCGTCCAGATTGTCTGCCCGCCTCATCCTGCCCACAGACACACACACTGTGTCTTTACCAAACTGAAGGCATCAGAACCTTGAGAGAAGAATATCGTTTTGGCCCTCTGTCTCCTTGCACGTGTAGATGCCTCAGGCTTGGTTGTGGCTTCCCTTGCTCTGGGTTCTCTCAGTGACCTCCTGCTCAGACATTCAGACCCACCCCGAGCAAGTCTTCCTCACCTGAGCACTTTTCCTTTGTGTCCCCCTCCCAACCCCAGCTGAGTGTACTTTGCTGTTTTGGCCACGATGCAATAACCTGTGTTCTGCTTCTCCTAGATTTGGACACATGCATAGAAAACAAGACCCAGAATGTGGACCGTCTTGGGCCCTGGATAAATCTGTCTGCAGGATGTGAGCTTGTGATTGTGGCCCAGGTCTTTATAAAGAGTGGTAACTCTGTGGAGTAATGGCCAGACCATGAAGCTTCTGAAGGCCAGAGGACACAATTCAAGTACCTTTTGGTGCCTGGTGTGAATGGATGATGGATGCTTGTAAGTACTCACTGATGTACTGACTGTGCATCACAAAACATGGAGGGAAAGGCAGGGATTGTCTTTTAATTTTATTGCCTATGCCTGAAACACATATTTCTTAACATTAAGTAAAAAAGAAATCATTGCAGATTGGGCTGAAACTCACTGTGTCTAACCCACTTAGTCCAAAGATCTTCACAGAGGGGTTTGTTCTTTTCATTAGATCAATCTCTGCTCGTGGTTTATAGTGGCTTACCGTTAGGGTGCATGCCATCTGTGGGGCAAAAAAACTTCCACATCACTGTTGCTAAACATAAAAATGTTTATCTCTCACCAGCTGCACAGTCTGGGGAGGTTGGTAGGGGACTTGTGCACAGCTACCCTAAAAGTGATCTTCAGTTCTGAACCCAAAGAGCATGTGCTGTTAAATGCTCAGCCCCTGCTTGGAGCCTGTGGCTGTAAGTTTGAGTGGGACATTTATATGAAGAACATCATTGGAATTTTAATAGGAATTGCATTGAATCTCTATAGCACCTCAGAGTAGAATGGTCGTTTTCATAATATTAATTCTGCCTCTCCAAGAACATGAGAGGTCTTTCCCTCCTCAGAGGTCTTCTTCGATGTCTTCCTTTAGTGCTCTGGACTTTTCATTGTAGAGGGCTTCTACCTCTTTTGTTAGATGGCTTCCCAAGTATTTTGTTTTTATGACATTTGTAGATCTGAAGATTATCATGCTAAGTGAAATAAGCCAATCCCAAAAAGGCAAAGGTTGATTTTTTTCTCTCTGATATGTGGATGCTACACTCAGCAAGGTGGTGGGGATGAATAGAAGTTCAGTGGAAGCCGGATGCGGTGGCGCAAGCCTGTAATCCCAGCACTTAGGGAGGCTGAGACAGGAGGATCACAAGGTGGAGGCCAGACTCAGCAACTGAGCGAGGCGCTGAGCAACTCAGTGAGACCCTGTCTGTACATAAAACACAAAATAGGACTGGGGATGTGTCTCAGTGGTTGAGTGCCCCTGAGTTCAACCTCCAGTACCAAAAAAAAAAAAAAAAAAAAAAAAAAAAAAAAAAAAAAAAAAGTTCAGTGGATTAGAAAGGGGAAATAAAATGAAGAGATGACAGGAGTCAGAAAGACAGTGGAATGAACCGACCATTACTTCCCTATGCACATATATGAACACACCAGAGTAGACCTCCACATCATGTGCAAACTCAAGTCTGGACTCCTAGTTAGAATAAGATGTCATGCTTGTGTAAATGTGAAATAAACTATACTATCATGTATAACTAAAAAGGAAAAGTAAAATAAGTGTGAAGTGTGCATAAACATTTAAACCTTTGCATACTTACAAACCCCCCAAATAAAAGAAAAATAGAAGAGGAAGATGCTGAAGAAATAATGGACTATTTTTTTTTCAAGCCTGTTGAAAATATATTAACCAAAGACGAATAAATCCTACATCAAAATATTAGCAAAATGCACACAAATGACAATGTCATTTTGCATTTAAACTGCCATAAAGAAGGAAGAAATCTTAAACGCCCTCCCAAAGAAACAGTACTACAGGGGCCAATGAGGATGTGGAAAGCACTTGGCTGTTGGAGAAACTGCAACCCAGAAGAAAAGAGACTATCTTAAAATTACGAGGAAAAACAAATGAATCCCTTTCCTTCTAAATTTATACATGCACAGCAAATGCTGTTTTAAGATTAGTGTTGAAAATGACATTTTTTGGTTCCGAAACCTGGAAGCCTTGCTCAGTAGCAGACTCAAAATATTTAAAATGAAAGTTGTACATGATTCAAATAAGTGAAAGTCGATGTTTACACGGATCTATGGAGAGAGAGGAAGAATCAAAAGAACCATCCATTCTAGGAAGAGACAAGACTCTGTGTTGGAACTAGGTGGCAAAGAATGGAAGCAGAGATATATCCATGCATCCCTTCCGCTCTTTATCCGATTCCTTATTGGTCTTTACTTGCAAAACACAAGTATAATGATAAAATGAGGAAGAATTTCATGATGGACGGACATCAATTTCAAGACAGATATCAAACCAAGCATACGGATGGTCTGACCATGGATCCATGCATGACTGTAAAGATTGCAAACCATGAGCTCGTCTTTGTCTGTGCTCTTTTCTTTCCATTGATCTTCTCCTCCTCCCTTCCTTGAATAACCATGAACTCTACCATCTATAAGGTAGTGCACATTATTGTATTGTTAAGGAGAAGCACAGTTACACAGCAAATATTGGGTAAAACTGAAACGTTATACCCATTTCAGGGTAATGACCTTTTCCTGCCAACCCCAAGTAATCAACGTGTCACTCTGTTTTCATAAATTTGACTGTTCAGAGCCACAAGCATATGTTTTTCTGCGCTTGGCTAACTTCAGTTCCCATAACGTCTACATTCATCCATGTTGTGGTAAGAGGCTGGATTCCTCTTTTTTTTTTTAAAAAAAAATCAAAGTATTATTTTATTGAGTAACAGTAATAAGGACAAAGATGTGAATCTTATTACATCACAAAGGAGAATTCTCTAGGAAATAATATAATCATAATCATGTATGCAACTAGCAGCTGGAAAAATATGAAAAAACAAAGAATGACAATAAAAACTCACAAATACGCAATCATGATAGGAATCTTTTTTAAACATAAATCTCTCTCAGCTTCACAGATCTTGAAAGCTAACAATATATATCATATATTTATGCATATTATACTTTTTAAATGTGTTTTTTAGTTGTGGATGAACCTTTATTTATTTTTGTTTATTTTTTTATGTGGTGCTAAGAATCGAACCCAGTGCCTCACACATGCTAGGCAAGCGCTCTACCACTGGGCCCCAGCCCCAGCCCCTGCATATTGTATTATATATGTACATAAAATCCTATAACCAAAATGGAATATCTATGAACATTGAATATTTACCCAAAGTAATCGAGTATAAATCCCCAGTAAACGCCTGTGTGCATTTCTAAATCACATTAGTCTTGCCAATTTATGAAGTTTATGTAAATGTTTTAAATATTTGTTAAATGAGTCATAACGTTAGAAAAAGAAGACCAGCTGAAATAGTGGTTTGGCATTTAATGGAACTTCAAAGTTTTCCAATGTTTTTTTTTTTCCTTTTTTTGTGGTACTGGGGATCAAACTCAGGGTGTAGACCATGCCAGGCAAGGGTTCTACCACTGAGGATTCCTCTCTTTTAAAAGACCCAGTAAGATGCCACAGTTGCTCTCATAATCCATCTGTCTGTGACGTCAGGTACCTTTGTATCTTGGCTGCCCCACCAACATCTAGTGATGCTGAATTTTACTCACTTGCGTGTTCGCACAGGGCATGGCTGGAGCAACACCCACGCTGGTTTCAGTCCTGAGGAAAATAAACCATTTACACTCCCGACTGGGCAGACCTTCAACAGCAATGGTTACCTTTCTTCTTGCATCATAGCCATTCTGACTGGTGTGACAGACTATTTCATGGCGGTTTTGATTTGTATTTCATTGAGAATTAATTGATGTTAAACATGTTTTCATGACTTGCTGGCCATATATGTGTTTTTCCTTGGATGGGGTAACTATTCATGTCCCTTTCTATTTTCAATAAAGTTATTATTATTTTTTCACTAAACTGGGGAGGTTTAATAAATGTTAAAAAATAACCTCTTTCCTAATATGTGATTCGAAAATGTATTCTCCATCCTGTACGTTGTCTCTTAATTGTTGATTGCTTACCTTTCTGTACAGAAGCTTTTTGGTTTCATGTCCTCCCGTTTATGTGTCACTGACTTTGTGGCCTGCTCTTTTGATGTAATATCCAAGAAGTCATTTTCTATTTCAATGGGACAAATCAACTGTTTGCTGATTTTTGGCTTACAGATTCAGTTATCACATGTAGATCTTCTGTCTTGACTTTAATAATTTGTGTATGGCTGTAGGACAAAGTTCCAGCTTCATTCTTTTGTAAGTGATTATTTGTTGAAGAGACTATCTTTACTACATTGGCTGTATTTGCAGTGCTTTTAAAGATGTCTCAATGACCTTGTATGTAAACTTTTATCTAAGCACACTGTTTTGTTCTAATAGTTTATATGTTTTCTATTTTGCTCATACCATAATGTTTCTCTGTGTGTGTGTGTGTGTGTTTGAAGTTTTAGTGATGAAATCCAGGGTCTTGTGCACTAGGCAAGTGCTACATGTCCATGATCCACCCTAGTGCTTTAGTTAATTGACTTTATCATATATTTTAAAATTTTTGTGGTACTGGGGATCAAACTCAGGGTGTAGGCCACATCAGAGTGTGGTTCCATGAGCTTTATTTTTTATCAAGATTTCTTTAGCTATTCAGAGTCTTTTATGGTTTCAGATGGATTGTAGTTTTCTTATTTCTTATTTCTGTAAAATATAACATTGAGATCTGGATAGAGATTGCATCTGATCTGTACATAACTTTGATAGTGTGGATATTTTTAATGTTCTTCATAAACACAATGCTTCTTTCCTGTTATTAATATTTGCTTTAATTTCTTTCATAATTATATTTTTCAGGGAAAAAAGTTTTTTTCCTTCTCTGGTCAAGTTTCTTTCTTTCTTTTTTTGTTTTAAATGTTTTTTTAGTTGTAGATGGACACAATGTTTTTATTTTATTGCTTTGTATGTGGTGCTGAGGATCGAACCCAGGGCCTCACGCATGCGAGGCAAGCGCTCTACCGCTGAGCTACAATCCCAGCCCCTGGTCAAGTTTACTTCTATTTTGCTATATATAATGGTATTGTTGCACGGATGGTTTTTTAAATTTTATTTTTACATGTTTTGTGGCATGTGTAAAGAAACAAAACAGAATTCTTGTGATGTTGTCTTTGTATTCTGCTGAATTCATGTATAATCCTGAAAGGATTTACATGTGGCATCTTTAGTGTTTGTACATATATGAACACGTTACTCACCAAGACAGTGTTACTTCTTCCCTCCAATTTGTATGCCTTATTTTTTTTCTGATAAACTATAAGCTATTCAGTATAAACTATTCAATACATAAAACTACTCAATATATAAAAATTCTATAAATTATTCTATATAAAGAAATTAAATACAGTCTCAGAAGATGTAGGGATAAGATTAAAAACATGAAATAGAATTAATCACATTGTTTTTCTGTATTCAATAAAAGAATTTCCCAAATAAAATGGATGATAAGATGAAAAGAAAATCAGAGAAGAAAAAAAGAGTATAGAAAGGAAAAGAATGAATAACATTAAACAAGTTTTTAAACATTGTTTTAAAATTAAAAAACTGACTTCATGTTTCATCTCTGGTATGTTAAGTAATCAAAAGTCATCAATTTTATCCTTACAGTAACCAAAATGTCTGAAAATCAAACCACATTTCTTGAACCCAGTAATGTACCGCCAGAACAGTCAACTGGGATATATAATCCTGAAGAATGGCTGCAGACAGAATGTGGGCTAATTTGGGATTAAGGAAACCTTGGGGTCTTGTAGACTTAGGGAAACCCTTGGGAGTTCCACAGTTTTCCTTCCAGATACCCCACCAGTTTTCCACTGAAGATTCCAAAGAGACCTCATGTGTCTGATAGAATTAGGTCATGAATTAAAAATAAAGTCAATTAAGGACAAAGTTTCAAAGAAAAATATTGGGAATATTGCAGTCTGAGATGGGAGTAAGGGTGCCAGTGGCAGGGGTACATGTTGATGAGACACTTGTGAAAGTCGTGGTCCTCAGACATAGACCCACTGAAAGATTGGATAAGATTAGAAAAAACTCCTCTGTCCCATAACTGACCTGCGCAACAGCAAGGATCTGGTATAATATCAATCAATTACAGCTGAAAGAGTTGTAGCACACAGATTATTTCTCCCTGAAGTAGTGTTTAAGGAAACTCAGTGAGATAAAAGAAAAGTACAGGATGAACTTAAAGCCTCTGGTAACTTTAGCTGCAAGCAAGCATTTAATACCAGGGAAGTCCTCAGCAGACAAAATAAATACTCCTATCCATGGCCTATTTACCTCATTTTTTTATTATTCAGTAAAACACATCTGGCTTTCAACAAAAATTACAAGACAGGCCAGAAGACATGCTAAAATGTGGTCTGAAGATAAAAATCAGACTCAAGGGCTGAGATTGTGGCTCAGTGGTAGAGCGCTTGCCTCGCATGTGTGAGGCACTGGGTTCAATCCTTAGCACCACATAAAAATAGGTAAACAAAGATATTGTGTCCATCTACAACTAAAAAAATTAAAAAAAAATCAGACTCAAACATATCATGCATGTTTGAATTGCCAAGTTAAAAATAAGTAATTATGATTAATATGTTAAGTACTCTAGTGGGAAAAAGAATACAGCATGCAAAAACTTATAAACTATGTTAGGGAAAATGGAAACTTTAAGAATCAAAGCAAAATTCTAGAAATCAAACATGCTGAAATAGAAAAAAGACTGCCTTCTGATGCCATCAATTAAATTATGGCCAGGGAAAGAAACCATGGTCTTGATGATAAGTTAATTAAAAATATTCCAAACAAAAATACAAAGGAAATAAAAGCAACCCAAGAACTGTGGGACAATATCAAATAATAAAGCATGCATAATGAGAATACAATAAGAAAGCAAAACAGCAGAAAAAATATTTGAAGTAAAACTATCTGAAAATTTTTTAAAAACTAAGATGAGATAAAAAGCACAGATTTTGAGAAAATATCAAGTAGGATAAGTACTAAATATAAATAAATAAATAAAGTAATACCTAGTCATCTCATACCCGAATTACAGAAAACTCAAAGAAAAAATTTTGAAAGAAGAAAGAAAAGTAATTGTCTTATTTATACAGCTACAGAGGAATAAGGATAAGAAACTCATTGGATAGCACAATAACCAATTTTCACTTTCAGCTGATGTTTTTCACAGTCCTTTTCTCCATTGTAGGCACAGCCCTGAGCCAACATACATGTGAATTCCACAATTTGAGTCTTTTAAAAAATACAATCTGCCAGCCTAAAATCATCAATTTTAATTGAGGAGTATAGGCCATTAATGTTCAGAGTTATTATTGAAATATGGCTTGTTCATTTTAGTTTGGTTTTTTAATTTGACTTGTTTTTTCCTTTGATTGGCTTTTCCTTTAGTGTAGTTTCTCCCTTTGCCAATTTTCATTGTTGTTTTTCATTTCCTCCTTGTGGAATATTTTGCCAAGAATGCTCTCTAGTGCAGACTTTCTTGCTGTAAATTCTTTTAACTTTTGTTTATCATGGAAGGATTTTATTTCATCATCAAATCTGAAGCTTAATTTTGCTGGATATAAGATTCTTGGTTGGCACCCATTTTCTTTCAGAGCTTGGTATAAGTTGGATCTCCTGGCTTTGAGGGTCTGGGTTGAGAAATCTGCTGAAATCCAAATTGGTTTCCCCCTGTATACAATCTGCTCCTTCTCTCTTGCAGCTTACTCTGTATGTTAGGCATTTTCATTATAATATGCCTTGGTGTGGGTCTGTTGTAGTTTTGTACATTTGGTGTCCTGTAAGCCTCTTGTATTTGATTTTCCAATTTATTCTTCATGTTTGGAAAATTTTCTGATATTATTTCATTGAAGAGATTGTGCATTTCTTTGGTTTGTACCTTTGTGCCCTCCTCTATCCTTATAATTCTTAGATTTGGTCTTTTCATGTTATCCCATAATTTCTGGATTTTCTGTTCATAGTTTCTTACCATCTTCATTATGTGGCCAACTTTATTTTCAAGATATATATATTTTGTCTTCATTGTCTGAGGTTCTGTTTTCCAAGTTTTCTAGTCTGTTTGTGATGCTGCCTGCTGAATTTTTATTTGATTTATTATTTTCTTCATTTAAAGGATTTCTGCTTGGTTCGTTTTCAATGTCTTCAGCTCTTTCTTGAAGTAATCTTTTGCTTTCTGTTTTTGCTCTCTTATCTCTTTGTTGGAGTGATCAATGGTTGCCTGTATTTTATCTTTAATCTCTTTGTAGAAGTGATCAATTGTTGCATGTTTGGCCTTTTATATAATTCTGTGCTTCACATATCATTTAGTTATGTACATTCTGAACTCCTTCTCTGACATTTTATCTACTGTGCTGTCAATGTATTCTATTGTTGTAGCATCTTAGTTTGTTTGGGGCACTTTCTTCCCTTGTTTTTTCATATTGTTCATGTGTCTTCATCCCTAGTAATGCTGATCTGAGGTATTATAGTTTCTACTCTATAATCTCGTAGTGTCCCTGCAAATTACCAATACCTCACATCTGGTGTAATCGGGCTTCCAGGGACGTCAGAGATGATCTTCCTGGTCCTGGCTGTTGTCTCTAGACAGATGCAGGCAGGAACAGCCACTGGTTGGTAGATGGGGGGCTGCAGCACAGTTGATCTCCTCCATGTATGCATAGTCAGCCTCCTCAGCCTCCTCCATATGTTGGGCCAGGGTAGGTGTCTGCTCTGCATCTTCCATGCATCGGGCTGGGATCAGTCTGTATGCCTTATTCTTTTCTTGCCTTATCACTCTAGCAAGAACTTCCAGGGCAGTGTTCACCAGAAGTGGTGAGGGTGGGCATTCTTGCCTCATTCCTGATCATACATTAAATCATTTGAAGTTTTCAGCACTGAATATGTTGTTAAATGTGGGTTTTTTCTATGTGGCCTTTCTTATATTTGTATAAATTTATAGTCTACTTACTTTTTTGAGAGTTTTGTCAGGAAATGGTTGTCATATTTGTCAAATGCTACATTTCCATTTGTTGGAATTGTTGTGTATTTTCAGTTTTTTATCTACTTGGTGTTGAGTGTCACTATAATTGGTGTTCATTTGTGAACCATCCTGTATCCTATGGATAAGTCCCAGGCCTTAATGTAAATTATACTTTCAACATGTTGAATTCAATTTGCTTACATTTTTCTCAAGTGTTTTCCATCTATATTCATCAGGGGGATTGGCCTTGGTTTTCTTTGCTTGTCTTTTGTTTCCTGTTATTTGTGTATGAGTGTGTAATCCTTATGAAATGAGTTTGGAAATATTTCTTCTTCCATTGTTTGGAGAAGATGAATTTGCTTTGGTGTCCATTCTTTAAAAATTTGGTAGCCTTCCTTCATCAAGTCATATGTCCCTGGACTTTTTTTTTGGAGAGTACAAATTATACTACCCAAAGTTCCACTCTCTATGTGTAGATTTATAAAATGATGATTCTTTTGTAATATTTCACTTGATGTAATGTATTGGATATTCATCTGTGGTTTCCTATGCATCAGAATCTCCTTCCTATTTAAAGCTGAGTGGTACTCCATGGTATATCTGGATCACATGTTATATATTTATAAGCTGGTGCATATCAGATTGTTTCCAACATTGCCTGTTATAAATAAGGTACCATAAGCAATGATATTCAAATAATAGTTTGAGTCCCTGTATCCAAATTTTTGTTATATTGATAAAAGTAAAATTGATGAATAAGATGACAATTTATGATAATAGAAATTTGCAATCTATTAGGCAAAATAGAGATTACTAGGACAACTGGCTTATTAAAATCTCCAAAAAAATCTGCTCACATATCTATAAATGCATGGACCAATTTAGATAACAAAATTGAGATTCACCTCTCAGTGGTCCCTTTCACACAGCAATAAAAAATAAAATATCCTTAGCTTATCTCAGAAGTATATGAATAAATAAACTGGCATGTATATCTCATTCACAAGTTTCAAATAATCATTGAAAAAATCCATATTCTCTATTCATTCAACACAGAGCATAAACACTATGCCATGATTAGTTGTTCCACAGCTATGCAGTGTCTCATCAGGAGAATCTATCCATCACATAATGATTCAACCTTTACTCTCTTTTCACACAAGCATTTCAAAAAGTTAACACTTTGTTTTTCTGTACAGATAAAAACCAAAGGACTGGTCATGGCATAGCCATTGGACACCATCATCTGGATAGAACGGCATACAGGGTCATTGTTCCACATAGTTCTTGAGGAGGACACAATGCAGTCCAAACAGTATGTAAGCACAAAGACACCCATGAGCATCAGGATGGTCCTGGTGGCCCTCTGTTCTGGGGAGGCTTTTGGAGACAGGCTGGTGCTGTGCAGGTGCTGGGACTGCTTCTTATGCCTGCACAGGAGGGTCACCATGTACCCACTTGAGAGAGCCATGAGCCCTAAAAGAAAGACATCTCTAAATACACCCAGTATGGAAAACA
The DNA here is from genome assembly GCA_004024805.1 of Geosciurus inauris. NCBI lineage: Eukaryota > Metazoa > Chordata > Mammalia > Rodentia > Sciuridae > Geosciurus > Geosciurus inauris. The sequence goes on along the minus strand of PVHX01013604.1, from coordinate 19,891 downwards.
AATGCCTGAGGAAGTAACTCATGGGTAAAATAGCGCAGGAATCACTGAGGTAGAGAAGACCATGTAAGGTCACATTGGAACTGTCAACTGCAGAGTATGTGAAATGAGCACTAAAAGACATATAGAAGACCCACATGAAAATAAGGGATCTCAGGATGTCATGTGGAGATTTAGGTTTGAACTTTGCCCAGCAAGAGCTTCTGGGGCTGAGGGTGATGGCCTGGAGGACACTCAGCAGGCAGGTGGCACAAATGGAGAAGCCTCTCAAAAACCTGTACAAGTAGATAACGGATTTACATGTGACGTCATCCCAAAGGCCCCCCTGAGATGTAAACATGTCTGTAGCTATGAGCCCCATAATGAGCAGCATCAGGAGGTGGGTTAGGGCCAGGAGCCCAATGATCAAGTCAGTGTTCTTGACTCTGCTGTCAAAGAGGAACCTGATGAGGTGGAACAGGAAAAGGATGGTGTTGGCCAAGATCCCAATTCCAACTTCAGAGTAAAAGATGTTTCTTATGTTAATACCATGCAGCTCCTTGTTTTTAATCATCTTTTAGGGTAAGAAATCATGGAGAATATGTCTTAGTAGAAAAGTAAAAAAAATTGATTTGCACAAACATTAAATTTCATCCATCTTAGCCAACACTGTTGCCATGAGGAGAATTTGGGGACCTGTTTTGATGCCCCATTTTTTCCACCAATGCTCAGGTTTCCCTTACACCCTCTGGAAGCCATTCCTCCTTCTGTATTTTCCTGTCATTTCCCAATCATAGATGATTATATTTGTTTCAAGGTATAAAACTTTTCTGTGAACATTAAAAATTTCCATATTTTATAGAAGACATTTCTGTGTTATGACTTTGAGTTTTTTATGGTGATGCCTTATTCTAAGAGTGATTTCTTATTTTCTATCTATCAGTCATCTTGATTCTATGCCAAGATTATAGTAAGAACTGTATAATTTTTGAGAAGTTAAAATCGCGGGGGCTGCATTTGAAAAGAAAACTCACCACAGCCAAGAGTCTCCATGCCTTTGGCAACCCATATTTGTATTATTTTTGTTATCATTTTTCTGGTATGTTTATGAACACATGTAATTTTGTTAATATATGTACGGAGAAAATGCTATGAATTGCAAAATCTGAAGTCAGATGGCTGAAATATACCTATATGATCTTCCATTGAATTCAGGTGTCATCATGAGGAGCTCATGACCCTGACCTGTAAGCTTATCTTATCTAAAAAGTGAAGACAGTCACATCATATATGTACTAGAGATACAAGAAGCAAAAGAGGATGAAGCATACATGCCCAACAGGGAAGCCTTCCCGCACAGATTCTCTCTCCAGAATTGTTCCATTTTTCAAAAAAGATGCAGATCTTTATTCATATAAATTGGCATACTTCATACAGTTCTTGTAATACCTGATCACTTCTATCACCAATGCAGAGAGGCTAAATAACTAACAGAATATTAGAATATGTTGGAAATATATGTTTGGAGAATGCTGATGGAAATTTAAACTATTTGAATCCCTATATACAGCTACATAGTTTAGGCATTTTTTATTATCAGGTCAGAATTTGGCCTAGTCAGGCAAGAATATTCATCAAATAGTATAAGGAACACATTTTGCATTATTTTCTAATTAAATAGGCAAAATATTTGTGGTAAACAGAATCTTAATTAAAATAGATCCAGGTTTACTCCATTTTAAGGAATTAATTAAAGAATAAGTACCTAACCTAACCTTAAAATCTGAGTCTTCTTGAAGTCGTTTTTCTTCCTCCTTCAAGAAAGCGGTGGCATTTCCCCCAGGCTCAAGTTGTCTACGTATTAAAATTTATACTTGAATTTTTGTTTTCCAGTACTGGAAGACCAATTCCATGACCCCATAAATGCCAGGTAAGTTGTCCACTACAGAGCTACATCCACGGCCCTTATTTTAGAATATTTTGTAATGACTTACTGGCAGAATATTTTCCTGGAAACATGTATTTATTTTAATCCAAGCCTCTCATATATGTAATAATTAATATTTAATTTGTATTTTTACATTACTGAACAATAATGATATCTGAAAAGAAGATTCTTAAAGCTAAAGTATTTCATGAGCCAGGTGTGGTGGCTCATGCTTGTAATCCCAGCACTTAGGGAGGCTGAGGCAGGAGGATCGCTAGTTCAAAGCCAGCCTCAGCAATGGCGAGGCACTAAGCAACTCAGTGAGACCCTGTCTCTACAGAAAACACAAAATAGGGCTGGGGATGTGGCTCAGTGGTCAACTACCCCCGAGTTCAAACCCTGGTACCTAAAAAATAAAAATAAAAAATAAAGTATTTCATGACCATAGAGAAATGAGAGATAAGATACTAAGGAACTCCTAGGGCTGCAGGAGGCAGAGACAGGAGTATCCTAAGTTCCAAGCCAGCCTCATCAACTTAGCATAGGCCCTAAGTAATCTGGTAAGATTCCATCTCAAAATTGGAAAAATAAGGACTGTGGATATAACTCAGTCCTATAGTGTCCCTGCATTCAATCTCTAGTACCAAGAAGAAAAATTGCTAAAGAAATTTGACATGTTAAAGATTTGTGAATATAGGGTATCCTTTAGAAATTCAGAGCTCAAGTAGATGCTTGGTTTAAACTTTTAAATGCAGATTTTTAAAATTTTAACCTTTAGTTTACATAATATTTGGACTTCCACTTGGAGTACAATATTATAAATCAATATATGTGTACATTGTTTGATGGTCACATGGTAATCAGCTTGTGAATTCTCTCCAATTTATAATTTCTAAGTATGAGGGGTCTCAAAGCTCTTCTCTACTTATTTGGTTATGGGTAATTACTTGACGTAGGTGCTAGTGACCATAATGAGCTATAGAACATGAGAACTGCTCACCCCAGCCAGGCAGCTGTGCCCAAGTAACCATCACTCTCTCTCACGGCTCCTTCCCCTGTCCCAGCCTCTGCTGAGCGGCATTTCTGCATGGGCAGTGCTTTTAGCTTCCATACGTGAGTGAGAACATGATGTATTTGTCAAAAAGGAAAATTCTATACTCATTAGAAAAAAAAAGTTCATCTTTTACCAAATGTGATGATCAGGAAAAATGAAAATTTCATCTTTTCACTTACTCAGCATATTTGGGTCTGCTCACATGACAAAGCCTGGGGAAGACACTAGAAAGATTTCAACAAGGGTACAATCTGCTTCATGTTTTATGGGTCACATACGATCAGCACACAGTCTTGTTGTTCTCTAACCTCTGTATACATAAAATGACATACATATGTTCTCATATACCTGTTTTATTTAAGGTAAAATATACACTGATGAAGCTTTAAAGGATAACATTCTATCTATTTATCTGTCATTGATATGTAATCATTTATAACATTTTAAAATGAACAGTTAAAAAGTGATAGTTGGGAAATTGCATTCTTTTACGCCAATTCTGGAAAATGGAGACTTTCCTTTCGTTGTGCTTAATTCATTTTAAAACTTTAGCTATACACATTCAGAATTGTAAAGCTCTTACAGTAAAATGTTTTAAACATCTGTATATCAGAGAATTAGATAAAATTATTTTAAATGTACTTCAAAAAATGTAGTCATAGAAATATAAACATTTTGGATAAAGCAGGGATGAGAAGAAGCCATGAATTTGCAATAATATTCAGAAATTATGACCTTGGTTCATTGTTGCCTTAAAATGACCAGAGAACATTAATTTTCTTTTTTTTTAATAATGTCTTTATTTTATTGCTTTGTACGTGGTGCTGAGGATCGAACCCAGGGCCTCACACATGCGAGGCAAGCGCTCTACCGCTGAGCTACAATCCCAGCCCCAGAACATTAATTTTCTGAAGGTGAAATTCCACAATAGCAGCATAAATCTCCTTTCACCAGAGCAAAAACAAGTGTGAGCTAACACTTCTAACTACAAAAATTAACCGTGTAAAAAATGAGAGATCACATATTTCTGGAGTCATCCAGTTGTGTCCAATTTATTTTTGGGACCAGTGTTTTTACCCAGGAGTGTGTAGCCACTAGCCACGTCCACAATCACACCCACCTGTTTTTTAAATTTAGAGACAGGGTTTTGCTAAGTTTTTAGAGCCTTTTTATATTTATGAAGCTGACTTTGAACTCACAATCTTTCTGCCTCAACCCCCTGTGCCACTGGGATTATAGGCATATGCTACTGTGCCTGGCTTCTATCCAAATTTAGATTAAATTCTAATGTATCAGTAAAGCATACACATCAAATACATGCATCCTTATTCACAGAAATAGTATAAAATATGGATGTGTTTTAAAGATAAGTATATAGCCATATCTGTGTTAGTATCTCCTTTGTATTATAAAGCATTCTGGTCAATAGGAGCCCTTGATGAATCCAAGCATGTCCCCTCGCAGCCATGACTCTGCCACTCACATCTGTCTAGCACAAAAGAGTCTATAGGCTCAGGGACAAGAAGAAAACTTTCCTACCTCACACAGTGATCAAGGGGCCTCCTCAATTATACCTCTTAGTACTGTGATGGCATTTGGAAAACATACTGTTCCAAGCAAAAACAATCACATTGTGTAAGCTAGAGAAAGCAAACTATCCTCAAGAATATTTGACTTTCCACAGAGTGGGACATAAGTCACAGGGAAACTGACATGGGTGGGACAAGAAGGAGCATACCTGTAATTCCGGCAACATGGGAGGCTGAGGCAAGAGGATCACAATTCCAAGGCCAAGCTAAGCAACTTAGCAAGGCCCTGAGCAATGTATCAAGGCCCTATCTCTAAATAGAATGTATAAAGGGCTGGAAATGGGGTTCAGTGGTTTAGCATCACTGAGTTCAATCCCTGGTATTATAATAATAATTATTAATAATAATAATAATAATTAATAATAATAATAGCAGCAGCAAAGGAGCATACTTGGATTTGTCATTATCATGTAGTTAAACCTCACCACTCCTCTCGTCACCTCCTGTATGCTGAGGTAAAGATGGACAAATGGGATCTGGAGAGGGGCACTGGTCCTGTTTCATGTGGTTTTGGTACTAAGCTAAATTGGACAGGAAGCTCTACTTTGTGGCACAGTTCTAGCTGGGAATCTATGCAGAGTACTAGGGAGAATCAGCTTGCATATCAGGGAGGGCACAGCCATCGTCACCCAGGTGCCATGCTGTGGGCAGAGCCTCTATGAAATATACAAGCTCCAGAAATATTAAGGAGAAAAACCTAGGGAATATTTGAGTGGATGAATGATAGCTCTTCCAAAAAAATCAGGCTGATAATAATCCATGGTTCTGTCAATTAGAAAGATTTTATTATAGCTCAATGTTCACACTTCTAGCTACATATATTTTAAAATCTGTTTTAAAATTTTCTTCAGAAACAGTAGAAGAAAATTAGTTTTCTAACAAGAAACGCCAAAGGTGCTTCATCACAGACACTTATCTGTCATTACTGAGGAACCCATAATTTCAGGGGAATCTGTTTCTCTATTCAACTCAATAAAGACATGAATCAATTATAAATTGTTTTAGGAAGAAAAAAAGAAAGGGTTCAGTTAGGTGCAGTGGTGCATGACTGTAATCCCAGCACTTAGGGAGGCCGAGATAGGAGGATTGTGAGTTCAAAGCCAGCCTCCACAATGGTGAGGCACTAAGCAACTCAGTGAAACCCTGTCTCTACATAAAACACAAATTAGGGCTGGGGATGTGGCTCAGTGGTCAAATTCCCGGTACCTAAAAAAAAAAAAGAAGAAGAAGAAAGAAAAGTTTCACATTTTCTCCATAAATTCATTTGCATGAAAAAATGTAATTAAAAAATAAACATGAGCATACAGACCTGAATAGGATGTTTAACTTTTATATTTATCCTAAAATTGCCTTTCAGACACATTTATTATTAGAGAAATCAAAAAGAGAATTTTTAAATGAATAATGTAAAGAGACGAGATTAATGGACACAAATATTCTTTCTACCCAAATATTGGAAATTATATTCCTGAGTCTTTTGAGGTAAGAAAAAGGAAACCACCATCAGGTTCACATATATTTTTGTATGAAGGTGACACAGGACCATTGCCTTCTCTTTTGGGAAATTTGCTAATGGGCAGAGCACACACTATGTACTGGCACCATTCATTTTTAGTTTGTGAGATTAAATGTAAGATAAGAACAATTTTATGTGAAACTTCAATAGATGCTTGTGGTAAAGTGAGGTTACCATTTTTGACATTCTACATTACAAAAAATTACTTTTTAATTCTTTAAAATTTAGGAATCATATCAGTAATAGCTTTATTTATTTAGAAAGATGAGGAAAGCAAAGCTGAGAACATTTAATAAAAATCAGACAGGAAAACTTATTACTTCTCTGATTATGTGTAGAAGACTTAGTAACATATAAAACATAAGAGAGCATAGACAGCATTTGTAACTTGAGTACTACTGTAGCTTGCTGAAGAAAATTAAATAAAACCCTGAAATAATTGACATTTCTTATAGAAAACACTGATTAATTTTCTAAGCCCCCAAATTAAAGAATGACATATCCTAGGAAGATTTCCTTCATTGCATTTTGTAGAACACATTTGCCTGGTTGAATATAGTGATTTGAGCTGGATGTCTCTTCTAAAGCTAACAAAAGCCTCACCAACAAAGCCAATGTGCCCCATTCCAGCCTCCTAGAAGCCCCATGAACCCAGTCACTACATCTGTGGCACAGAAAGTCTCTTTTTTAAAAAATATTTTTTAAGTTATAGATAGACACAATGTCTTTATTTTATTGCTTTGCATGTGGTGCTGAGGATTGAACCCAGAACCTCATGCATGCGAGGCAAGCGCTCTACCGCTGAGCTACAATCCCAGCCCCACAGAAAGTCTCTTACCTGGGTGGTTGAGGGGCAATTGCTGCACCTGAGCAGCAATTACCTGCACAGTTTTAAGGAAAGGATACTGTGAACTCATCTCTCTGCTGCCTGTAATTTTAAAGTTTCTAGTAAAGTGACACTATCCCACTGGGAAGCACAGATCTATGAAGTCCCTAATGGAACATTTTACTTTCCCCTTGATTGGATTCTTCTCTGAATAATAGCCATCTGGGGAGAGCTGGAACTCCAAATTTTCTCTAAGTTCCCTTGGCAAAAAAAAGTGTAAGCCGATTATGTGAATTGTCACCTCAACTTTTCTCACTTTGACCTGAAGTTCAAATTAGCTCATACCAATTCCACAGGTCGTGATGCCTGGATTCTGGGCTGAGAGATTCTAGTGCCTCCTGTGTCTCTGAAGGTGTTTTCTCTACAATGTCTGATGGGTGTCCTCTTTCCCACTCCATTCTCACATGGATCACCAGATTTCCTGATGTTATTGCCCACATTCTATGACTTCCATACTGAAAATTTTAGGATTCAAGCTGTGCAGCACATGAAACAAAATAGAAAAATAGAGGCGGATCCAGAGGCTGGGGTTTAGGTAATATCAGGAAGATGAAACATTCTGGAAGCTCAGCCAGAATCTGAGCTAAACTCCATTCTATGAGGAACCCGATTGATCTTCCTTCATTCTTATGAATGGAGAAATTAAGGCATATATTTCTTCTGAAAGGAACAAAATGCCTTTTTCCCCCAAAGCACTTTATGCAAAGTTTTTTTTACAAAGTTATATGAAGTTTTATGAGACCTGGTATAAAATGGAAGCCCATGATCTGTAAGCCATTGAGATGTAATGTTAGGTTATCTATTCAGTGTTTTTCTATTTTTTTAAATAAAGGATCTCACTGCAATAAACTCTCCTCTTAGAACTGCTTACATGGTGTCCCAGAGATTTTGATATGTCACGTAGATATTCTCATTTACCTCTATATATTTTTCAAATCATCCCTGATTTCTTCTGATATTCATTAATCATTTGATAGTGTATTATGTAGTCTCAAGGTGTTAGGGCATCTTCTATTTTTATTTTATCATTGATTTCTTATTTCACCATGATCTGATAGAATGCAAGGTATTATCCCTATATTTTTGTATTTACTAAGAGTTGCTTTGTGGCCTAAAATATGTTCTATTTTAGAGAAGGATCTGTGTGCTGCTGAGAAGAAAGTGTATTCAACTATTTTTTTTAAATATTTTTTTTTAGTTATACAAGGAGAAAGTGTCTTTATTTTGTTTTGTTTATGTGGTGCTAAGGATCGAACCCAGTGCCTCACACATGCGAGACAAGCACTGTGCTACTGAGCCACAACCTTAGCCCTGTATTCAACTATTTGATGGATGAAATACTATATATATGTCTGTTAAGTCTAAATTATTGATTCTATTATTTAGTTCTATATTTAATTTTTTTTTTAGTTTTTCCTTGGAGGATCTATGCTGTGGTGAGATAGGTATGCTAAAGTGACTCAGTACTATTCTGTCGTGGTCATTTTTATTCTTGAAATTGAGAAGGATTTGTTTGATGTACATAGATGCTCCATTGTTTGGGGCATAAGTATTTATGATTGGTATGTATTGTTGATGCATAATTCCTTTAAGCAGTGCGAAATGTCCTTCTTTGTTCCTTCTGTTTAACTTTGGCTTGAAGTCCATTTTATCTGATATCAGGATAGAAACTCCTGATTACCCATGAGATCCATGTGAGTGATAATTTTTTCCCATCCATTCACCTTCTGTGGATGTCTTTGCCTATAGGGTGAGTCTCTTGGAGATAGCATATTGGTGGACTTCTTTTTTAATCCAATGTGCCAGTTTATATCTTTTGATAACTTTAAGCCATTTATATTCAAAGATATTATTGAGTGTGATTTGTATTTGCAGTCTTACATTTATTTCTTGTTTTTAATTTGAATTAGTTTCTCCTTTGGTTTTTCTATTCATTTAGCATTGTCCCTTCCTTTTCTGGTTTTTACTTATGTTTTTAATTTCTTATTCATGAAATATTTTATTTTAATTTGTTAACTCTTTTAACTTTTATTATGGAAGGTTTTTATTTTATCATTGATTCTGAGATTTTAGTTTTCAGGGTATAGTATTCTTGGCTGGCATCCATTTTCTTTCAGACTTTGGTATATATTATTCCAAGATCTCCTAGTTTTCAGGTTTTGGGTTGAAAAATTAACTGAGATTGATTTTCCTTTAAGTGTGTCCTATAGTTTCTCTCTTGGAAGCCTTTAAAATTCTATCCTTATTTTTTTATATTAGGTATTTTCATAATAATGTGCTAGGTGTGAGTGTGATGTAATTTTGTACATTTGGGTCCTGAATGCCTCTTGTATTTGATTTTTTATTTCATTCTTAAGGTTTGGGTACATACCGAGAAGTCTGATAACTGGGTCAAATCCTGGTTGGTGTTTCAGCCTATGAGGTGAGTGTCTTTCAGACAGCATATTTTTTTATCATAATCCACTCTGCCATTTTATGTCTTTTGATTGATGAGGTTAGGCCATTATCATTCAATGTTATTATTGAGAAATAATTTTTATTCCCTATTATTTTGATTTATTTTTGTTTTTTATTTTAATTATTTTCTCCTTTGATTATTATAGTGTCGTTTCTCCCTGTGCTGATTTTCACTTTTATTTTATTTCTTCATAAAATATTTTTTTTGAGTATATTTTGTAGTGCAAGCTTTCTAGTTGTGAATACTTTTAACCTTTGTATATCATGAAAGGTTTTTATTTTATGTCAATTCTGAAGCTTAATTTTTATGGGTATAGTAATTTTGGTTGGCCTTAATGTTTTTTTGGTCCTTGGTGTATATTATTCCAAGACATCTTTGCTTTGAGCGTCTGGGTTGAGAAATCAGCTAAGATCCAGATTGGTTCCTCTATAAATGTGACTTGTCCTTTTTCTATGACAGCCTTTTAAATTGTATCCTTAAGGTGTATGTATGTTGGCATTTATATAATAATGTGCCTAATGGTGGTTTGTTGTAATTTTGTACAATTGATGTTTTATATGCCTCTTGTATTTGATTTTTCATTTCATTCTCTTTTTTTATGGTACTGGGGATTGAACTCAGGGGCACTCGACCACTGAGCCACATCCCCAGCCCTATTTTGTGTTTTATGTAGAGACAGGGTCTCACTGAGTTGCTTAGCGCCTCGCTGTTGCTGAGGCTGGCTTTGAACTCGCGATTCTCCTGTCTCAGCCTCCCTAAGTGCTGGGATGACAGGCTTGAGCCACCGTGCCTGGCTTTCATTTCATTCTTTAGGTTTAGTAATTTCTCAAAGAAAATTTTTTTATTTGAACAGTTGTGCATTCCTTTGGTTTGTATCTCTGAGCCTTCATAAATCCTTCTAAATCTTATGTTTGGTCTTTCATGTTATCCCATTTTTCTTTCAAGTTCAATTCGTGTCTCTTAACATCTTTTCTCCAGAGTCAACTTCACTTTCAAGATTACATCTTTTATCTTCTTTGCTTGAAACTCTGTCTTCCAAGAGGTCTAGTCTGCTGGTGATGTTTTCCAACAAAATTTCAATTTGGTTTATTGATCCCTTCATTTTGAAAATTTTTGACTGATTTTTCTTTGGGATCTCTATCTCCTTATTGAAATGATCTTTCTCTTCTTGTGTTATCTCTAATTTTATTTCTTACATCATCTTTTACTTTGTAGATCAGTTTTACCATGAACTTTCTGAATTCCACCTCTGACATTTTCTCCACTCTGGGATCAATGCAATCTGTTGTTAAGGTATTCTGTGTTGTTTGGGATGGTTTATTCCTTTGCTTTCTCATGTTGTTTCTGTTTCATCTATCTAGAAGAATCTGAAGTTGTAGCATTTCTAACTTATGAGCTTATAGTGTCCTTCTGTGTTCCAGTACAGATTGGGAGAGGGGATCCCAGTGATACCAACAATATATATAAACAATATATAGCAGTGGACTAGGTACATAGTTCTATTTTGATATCTACAGTGTTAATTGTTACAGTATGCAGAATGAGCACAATTAGCAATTTATATAAGTAAAAAAGTAAATTATCATAAATTATGTCTGGCATTAGATGAAACAATATGGATTGGCTATGACTTCTTTATTAATTATTGCGGTGGCATTGGTGGTAGGGGCAGGCATTATATACACACATTAGCATTAAGATGTGTTAAGGATAGAGTCGAATGTGAGGAGAGAAGAAGAGTCAGGAGAGTAGAAGAATGTTTTCCATTTCAAAGGGTGAATATAGCAGATGCAGTGGTAACTTAGGATATGTTGTCAATGAGGAACAGGAATAAAAAAAGTAGTATGATTATAAAAGAGGAGAGAGAAAGGAATTTGGCTGTCTGGAATAGAAAAAAGAGAAAAGGAGATAGGGAGATGGAGTAGTAGCAAAGAATATAGACAACAAAATCAAAATATGCTAATCAAAAACCCTAGCCATCACAAAACAGAGCATGGGAAAATAATGCCTTCAAAAAAAACTAGAAATGAGAAGAGAGAAACAATCATGTGCACCTACAGGGCTCCTTGAATCACTCAGTACATATTCAAATAATACAAAAACCCAAATAAAGAAAACCAAAAACAAAAAAAGAAAAAAAATACAGCAATAAAATAAAACAAAATAAAAAACTTGGTGGAATGTTAATTAAGGAGTCGTTTACACTGTGGTGGATAAAATACTCAGGTAGCATGTGTCTGCTGTCTGTGCCCAGTGGATTTTATTTTCATTTCTTCTTCATGTATGAGGTAAGTGTAGGAGTATAAACCATGGGCTGTGGAATTCTTCCTTTTTATTCTGTTGCTCATCATGTTGAAGGTTGGAGTTTTAGATGCTCCAACTTTCCTTCTTGGGAGATTGGCATGGGTGTGCTTGGCTATGGGCTGGGTGGTGAAGCCACTTGGTGGGCATGTGGGGCAAGCTGAGTTGTGGTTAGGCAGTGGAAGGCTGTGCCAGGTGGTGTAGTGGCCTGTTGGTTGGTTTTAGCTGGACTATGCTAGGTGGACCAGGTGGCAAAGCACAACACAGCTGGGCAGGCTGAGTGACAGAGTGATTGGCTGGGTTAGGCGGGCCTGGTTTTGAAGTGGTGGGCCAGGCAGGCTGTCCTGTGGCTGGGGAGTGAAGCGGCTGGTTATGTTTAGTGGGCCTGGCTGGCCTGGGCTGGGGGATCTGAGCTGGGTGATGGGCCTTTCTGACCAGCAATAAAGCAGTGAGCTGAGCTGGGCTGGGCATGCCAGGCAGAGGTGTTGTGGCCTGGAAGTCTAGGCTATGAGCTGGTGGTGAAGTTCCCAGGCTAGTAGGAAGAGCAGTGGTCCAGGTGGGGGCCCTGGGGGTTGGTGGACTTGGGGATGGGTGGCCAAGAGGCTTGGTTGTATCCTGGACTGATGCTGGACCTGGTGTTCACCATAGACCCAGGGAAATGGTGAATGATGGACCAGGTGGGTGCCAGGGACAGGCAGTTGCTAGGGACCTGGCAGGTATCAGAAACTGGGCAGGTGCCAGAACTGGTGGTCTCTGAGGACCCAGAGAACCGGGAGCATTCTGGGGACTGGACTGGTGCTGAGACCCTGTTGGGACCAGCCTGAGTTGGCCCCAGAACACCGAGGGTGCTGGATTGGCAGTTGCTGGGACCCACTGGCCAGGCATGTTGAGATGCACATGGCTCCACATTCATTCTTCTAACTTCCTGACCCTCTGTACCTGGCCTTGTTAGCGTTCATGAGCCACAGGACTCACAGAGTTGGGGAGAGCTTGGTTCTCTCTAGCCTCTCTGTGTCCTCCTGGACAAAATGCTCTCAGTTTCTGATTTTCCATGGGGTTTTCAGGCTCAGTGAAGTCTTTGCTAGGCTCAGATAGGTTTATGTGGACCTTGCTCTGAACTCAGTTCCCCCCACCTGTAGTCCCAACATGGCTCCTAGTTTGGCTCCCCCTGGATGATTGGTAAACTCAGGACAGCTGCTTTTTAGGTACATTTAATGAGCTAAAGAGTCTTTGATTCAGCTAGAGCAAACTGCCCTTCCATCCTCAGGATTCTTCACTCTAAGCCTTGGGGAGAAGCTGTGTCCCCGCTGCTTGTGTTCTGGGTAGCTGAACTAGGAGAAATGCTGCCTCACTTTAATCTGCAATCTTGCCCTCCATCAATCTTATTTATCTTTTCAAAGTATCGACTTTTATATGTTTATTTCTTTTTATTTTGATGTAGCACTTTGAGCAGCTCCAGGTCCTCATGCATGCTAGGCAAGTGGGGTACCACAGGGCTCCATCCCCAGACCTGCTGCTTCATAGGTTTAATGTTTCTTCTGGGAAAAATACCCTGCAGCTCATAAACCCACATTTTGCTAACATAATTTTGGTGACATTAAGAAACTTGGTAGAGCCGGGCGCGGTGGCGCAAGCCTGTAATCCCAGCACTTTGGGAGGCTGAGACAGGAGGATCTCGAGTTCAAAGCCAGCCTCAGCAACGGCGAGGCGCTAAGCAACTCAGTGAGACCCTGTCTCTACATGAAACACAAAATAGGGCTGGGGATGTGGCTCAGTGCTCAAGTGCCCCTGGGTTCAATCTCCAGTACCAAAAAAAAAAAAAAAAAAGAAACTTGGTAGAAGATAGCTGTGTCAGGAAAACCCAAAGAGCTGGCTACCTTTTCTGACAGGTTTGCCTCTCTGGTGCTTTAAAAAGACAAAACTTTCCTGGTCATTGTTTGTGGGCTACCACCCAATGTGTCTTCCTGTTTCTTGCTCAATCTCTCTGATTATCAACCATGAACAAATTATGGTATATTTCTGGTAAAATAACATTAGGAAAGATCTCCACAGAGGATCCCATGTGCCATGTCCTGAAGGGCCCCACAGTGTGGATACATGCACTGTGTATGACATTCTTTATTCAGCCAATCAGCTCAATGTTCTTCATTTAGCCTAGCTAGGTCATTAAGAATGAATTGCATGAGTGCGTAACTTTCCTCTTTAAAAGCTTTGGATAGACAGAGACTTTTGTCACTTTTTGGTTCCTTCCTAATCAATTTAATAAAATTTACAAAGTTGAAAGTTGTTCAAATGTCTAATATCACTGCTTTCATAAGCTGTTAAGATTTGGAACCTGTGGCTCCTCTACCAGAACCCTATGGACACATCACATTGGCCCATGTAGATTAATTTCTCTCTCTCTCTTTTTTGTCTTGAGGATTCTCATTCCTCATTCCCAGAATGAAAAGCTTTCTGATTCTTAGAAGAGATGTGTATTCCACCTCAGGAGTCTGCGGTCATCAAGTAGGAGAGGCTGTACATTTATAATTTATTTAGTAACATTAGAAATTCCTGAAAAATAAAAATAAATTGGCTTAAAATGAATGGTTTTTGTTTCTTTTGCTTACGGCCAAAATAGATATTTTAATATCTTTCTTTATGTGAAACAGAAATGCAAATCGGAAGCTTAGTTTGGAAAACCTGGAATACATAATATCCCCAACCACATGGTCAGTTTGAGAATGGACCAAGAACAATAGTCTCACATCTTAGGGAGAGGACCCTCAGAGCCACTGGGAACCCATGCAAAGTGCCAGGAACCACTCTTCCCAGAGTAGAAGCATTACAATATATGGAATAGGTTTGAGCCAATTTGAACATAGGTTAAAAAATGAGATAATGGGTGTAGTCTGTGTGGGATCTGAGCCTTCAGATCCCTCACACAGGTGTATCCAGGAATTGGGAGAAAAGTTTTGAGTTTGACTCTCCCCAGGCTGCTTCTATCCAGTGGAGAAGAGAGTAAAGGTAAGAGACAGGTGATATGTTCCACTGGGAAAGCCACAGATGTGTGTTCTCCAGTGGGATCTTGTCACCTTACAGGTATTAAAATTAAAGATCTATAGAGAGATGAGTTAAAGATGTCTGTTCCTTAAAACTGTGCAGGATCAGCTCAGGTCCCCTGATTCCTCATGCAACTGGCCCAGGTAAGTGCCTTTCTATTCCTCACATGCAGCATCAGTGTATGAATAGGCTTCTATGATTTTGATGAAAAATCTGAATGGCCAAATTTTACGTTATGTTCTTCGGTAGCTTTAAGTTATGTATCCAGCTATACCCATACTCAGTAGCTCAGAGGATTGTTTTCTCTAGAATGCAAAGGGAATTTTCTTCTTAATAGATTTAGCTCTTCAATTTGATGAGTCATAAAACTTCATAGATTTTTTTATAAGAAATTATTATTTCAAGTAAATAATTTTAGATTCCCTTCTGTATCTCTGACTACAAAGGATTTAATTTTTTGCTATGTCACTTCACAAAGAACATAGTATTGGGCTGAGGTTGTGGCTCAGTAGCAGAGTGCTTGCCTCACACGTGTGAGGAACTGGGTTCGATCCTCAGCACCACATAAAAAAAATAAGTACATAAAATAAAGACACTGTGTCCATGTATAACTAAAAAATGTTTAAAAAAAAAACACACAGTATTATGTTGTCCGGTTATTTTCTACTTCAACATTACTAATTTATATTCATATTCATGAAAGAAGAGATGGGTTCTAACCCCAGAATTTTATTATACATACATGTTTTTTCCATATCTTCTTTCCATAAATCAATTCAAAATATTATTTAAGCACTTCTACATGCCTCAGATAATAATAAATAATTATGTACACCAAAATGCTTTTTAATTAATCAGAGGGAAATGATACTTTTTGCTCAAGCCATTTAACTATAAGGAGAGTCTAACTTCAGTCTTACAAAATATCGACTAGCAGTTTCTTATGCAAAGCTATTGTCTCAGTGTTGATCTTACAAGATAAGCTCATGGTGTCAAGCCTTGAGCAAGTTCTCTGGCCTCCTGGAGGAGTCAAGCTGGAGCACTGACCAGGGGTTGCAATTGCTTAGAAGTGACAACCAAGTGGCGAGAGTCACCCCTTTCTGGGTTCCAAAGAAACAATGGTGTAATTTCCCCAATATATAATGGATAAAAGGGAAGTTAGTGGAGAAATGGTGGCGAATCTGTCCGGTACAATAACAATAAACCAGGCTGTTCCACGTGCGTGATGAGGACTGCATGCAGACACAAGGCACAGTATTTGCACCATGTGTGTGACTGTGTCCACGTTGCACCTGAGAAAACAGATATGGACTTCTCCCCACCTTGACACAGACCGTAGTACCCCAGGACAGCGCTGTGGTCTGCTGGGAGCCATCCTCTGTGTCCACTGCTGTCCTCACCACTGACCGTGTTGCACCACCTTCAGTATCGTTCACTAGTGTCTGGCACATTGGGTGGTGGCATATATCTCTGGGCTGTTCACGATTTGGACAATGGTACAATGCAAGATTTGTACGTGAAATCTTCCTTGGTCAGGGCAGGAAAGGGAGTCTGCACTGAGTTACCTTTTTCTTGAAGGGACCTCACCCTGAGCTTTGAGAGAGCCTGGTGATGATTTTTCAAAGACACTACTTTTTATTTTTATTTTTAATTTATTTTTTTTTAAAATTTTTTTTTAGTTGTAGATGAACAGATATCTTTATTTTATTCCTTTTTATGTGGTGCTGAGGATCGAACCCAGTGCCTCACGCATGCAAGGCAGGCGCTCTACCACTGAGCCACAATCCCAGCCCGACACTACTTTTTAAAGAAGGCTTCCATTTATACTTTTTCTCCACCTATGTTTTATCCTCTAATCTGTTCACTTGGGCTTTCCTTCTTCCTCCCCATGGTGACCTGCCTTAATGTAACCTGTTTCGGAACGTCTTTTCCACATTTTTTTTTGTGTGATTTATGTCATCATATTCAGGACCTCCAGTCTGCACACAGGTTGTTTCCTCCAGTATTTAAGTCATGACCTGGCACTTGGCACATTAAGGGATCCAGGTGCTGCTTCAGCATATTTTCCAAGAGCTCTGTTTGAGGAGGGCATCCTGGATCATCCTAATGATGGACAGGCCTTCTCTTCTCCATCTCCTAGACTGAGTAGCTCTTGGCAGGTGTGAGTGGGGTGAGTCACATCTGGGAAAGGACAGGTTAAGAGGATTTCTTTTAACTCACATTTTTGAAATGTTCACATTTTCAGGATTTTTTTCCTAATAAAACCGGTCAATTAACAAAGAAATAAATACATCACTTTCTTTATAATACAATGACATGTAAAATGTATGCAAGTTCACTGTAAGTCTCACTAATACACTAATGTGTAATCTGCACAGTGTGGAGACAGGCAGCTGCTTTCTTTCCTGCCATCTCCAGGGGAGTTAATGCATGTGGGGACTCCTGAGAGCATCTGAGTCTGCTGCTTGCTTTGATCAGGACTGTGGGAAGATGAGACAAGGTTTTCCATCTATACCTAGGATATTTCTCCTATTAAAAAAAGTAATATTCCACTACTTTTCAAGTAATGGTCCCCTGAAAGCTTGATTCTCTTCTTGTGTTTGCAATTCCCTGGAACCTTCATGCTCAATTCTTTCCTTCCATGGTGATGTAGGCAGAACTGCAGTCTCCTTAGCAATGCTGAAAACCAGAGTCTTGTGCCCTCAGTCACAGGTAATTCAGGTAGACTCTTCCTCCTGATTTTTGGTTCTCTATGTTTTGTTTTGTTTTTTAAACGGAATTAAAGTAAATTTAAGAAAAACCTGTATTTCCTAGAAGTAACAGTATAGAAGGGAATCATAGTTATTTCATTTTATATAATTTTAAAGATACCTTAAAATATTATATATGCAGTTTATGTTGCTTTAAAGGAATTTCAGTTTTGAAACATCAGTGTATAACTTACAACTCCCTTGAAACAGGCATGCAGATATATGCCCATTATGTTTATAGCCACATAGAAGATAGAGAAACCATATAGTAGTGTGCCTACTAATAACAGTCTGTGACTCAAAATGTGGAGACTACCTAGACCATTACATTAGCATTTTATTCTCTTTCTCTTGGGGATACCAAGGAAGTAAATCTCCTTTACCTGAAGGTGCGAATACAGATTTTTTTTACTAAATAATAATTTGCAAGCAATGACATCTTTCTAATGTGACTGTTTAATTTCCATTTTAGATCATGGCACTTCCTCAATGATTTCCAAGCAATTATTTTACTAGGATTGAGATACTACTCTGTCATTTTTGCTGAACATTAGTAACTGATGTTATATAACTATAATTTTCTAGATAGCTTTGAAAATAATTTATAGCCTTACTTACTTGTTTTCAGATGATAAAATTGTGGGATTATGTTACCAGTCTCATTTAAAATGTTATTCCATAGCTGTATAGCCTGAATTAAAAACTGAAGTAAAACACATATCTTCATTCTATAGGGAGATATTCCATGTGAATATTATCACTAAATTGTCTAGTATAATTTTTCCTCTCTCTTCTCTGGACAAATATTATTCCTTACCAAAAGAATATATGAAAGCTTGCTCTCTTATAGAAATAACTCTCTCAGGCTGAGGGTGGATTCCTGCCTCCTATTGAAAACACTAAAAAGTATGACTCCAAAAGTACTTAAAGTGGGCAGAGGGTAGTGGCTCATGCCTGTGATGCCATCAGCTTGAGAGGCTGATGGAGGAGGATCACATGTTCAAAGGCAGCCTCAGTAACTTAGCAAGGCCCTAAGCAACTCACTGGGAACCTAGCTCTAAGAAAAATACCAAATAAGGGCTGAGGTGTGTCTTGGTGGTTAAATGCCCCTGGGTTCAATCCCCAGTACAAAAAAAAATTGTGATTACTTTCTACCCTTTTTCTGTATGCCAAAGAGTGGACAGAAGAAACATTTGGAATATAATTCTGGTCATAATTGAAAGCTCCTCTCACCCATGGTTTTTCTTGCATAATTATATATATGAAAATCAATCTGGGGAGGATTTAGAGAAAAACCTAAAATTCCACCAGAGGTTTTAGGATCCTGTTATTTTGGTAGTCCTATCACCACCCACATCTAGGCAAGAACACCCAGGAGACCTTTCAAAGACCTGTATTATTGCTCCTGGGCCATGCTTAGAAGGAACCATGTAGTAAACATAATAGTCAACATTTCTATGGAGATCATTATGTGCCAGAAATGCTTGTGTGTTTATAGTATTTACTTAATAATTCTGCATTCATCATATGTCTAGGATGTAGAAAACATGACTACATTTACAGCTAGGAAACAGAGGCAACACAGATATGATGGTTAATGGTCCAACTTTTATGAAGGGCAGATCATGAATTTAAATTCAAGCAGTCTAGCCAGGTATCCTGATCCTGGCCTGTAATTCCAGCTGCTCCAGAGGCTGAGGAAAGAGCATCATGAGTTCAAAGTCAGGCTCAGAAACTTAATGAGACCCTAAACAACTCATTTTTATCCTCTTCCTAAATCAGATCTAAAAAAGAGCTGGGATGTGGCTCAGTGGTTGAGCAATCTTGGGTTCAATTCCTGCTACATAATGTAAATAAATAAATAAATGGATAAATTCAAGCATCTGACTTCAGAGCCCACGTTTATGGATATTTTGCCTGTAATATGATGATTAACAATACAGAATAGAGAACACAGAAAGTGCAGAACGGTACAAGGTGCCCCAATGACACCCTTTCCTGGATAGTTTAATTTGTACATTGCTTCAATCTGCCTCACTTGAATTCATTTCAAATGGTATGTACTCAGGATTTTATCAGGTTTCTGCATACACAAATTGATGGTTGTCCTACCGATGAAAACCAATAAAGATAGTTAAAAATGAGATGCTCTACTTGAGTATTGAAAGAGTTTGAAAACCACGCAGTAAAAGGTACCCACATATTTTGGTGTGTGCATGCTTGGTAGTTGGGAATGTTGAAGGTGGTTATAACTATGATGAAGAGAATTTGTGTTCATGTTTATCCTCAGACATTGATGATATGCTTCTTTTCACCAGAAAAAAATGAGCAAAAGCAACAATTATTACACTTTTATTGCTGTAAGGAATGCCTTTTCCTCCCAAATTGTCGT
>PVHX01013603.1:12427-54089 GCA_004024805.1 Geosciurus inauris | reverse complement strand
ACAAAGGTGGATCTCCGTTCACAGGGGTGTAAGGGGGGAGGGAGCATGGGGACAGCAAGGGTGATGGAATATGATGGTCATAATAACCCTAACTTTATGTATGACTGCATATATGATGTGATTCTATACAACTTACAACTAGAGAATTGATATGTTATCCTCTATCTATGTACAATGAGTCAATTTACACTGTCAACATATAAGCCTAAATAAAACAAGAATAAAAATTTTAAAAAAAAGTAATCCACAAAAAAAAAAAAAAAGGGCTAAGGAGCTGAAGAGAAACTTTTTAGAAGATATGTAATCAATCAACAAATACATGAAGAAGTGTTCAACATCTCTAGCAATTACAGAAATGCAAATCAAAATTACTCTCAGATTTCATCTCACTCCAGTTTGAATGGCAGTTATCAAGAATATAAGCAACAATAAGTGTTGGTGAGGATGTAGAGAAAAGGCATACTTATACATTGCTGCTGGGACTACAAATTGGTGCAACTACTTTAGAAAGCAGTGTGGAGATTCCTCAGAAAACTGGGAATGGAACCACCATTAGACCCAGCTATCACACTCCTCGGTCTATACTCAGAGGACTTAAAATCAGTACACTTTAGTGACACACCCACATCAATGTTCACAGCAGCTCAATTCACAATAGCTAAACTGTGGAACCAGCATAGATGTCCATCAATAGATGAATAAAGAAAGAAACTGTGGTATATATGCACAACAGAATATTATTCAGCATTAAAAGAGAATAAAATTATGGCATTTGCATATACATGTATGACTGTACATATGATGCAACTCTACACTGTGTATAATCAGAGAATTGAAATGTTGTGCTCCATTTGTGCACAATGAATTGAAATGCATTCTTCTGTCATGTATAACTAATTACAACAAATATTTTAAAAAATACACATAGAAAAAATTCAAATACAAGAGGAATCTATAACTCCAAATAGAATCAAAAAGAGCTTCAAATCACATTATAGTGAAAAGTCCTAATTTAAGAGTAAGAATAGAATTTGAAAGCTGCAAATGTAAAACCACTGGCCATATTTAGAGGTAAATCAATTCAGATACCAACTCATCTCTCAATCCACACCCTAAAAGCCAGGAAGGTTTGGAATAATATATACTAAGCTCTAAAAGAAAATGGGTGCCAACCAAGATTACTATACATAACAAAATTATCCTTCAGAATTAAAGGTGAAATAACCTTCCATAATAAGCACAAACTAAAAGAATTTGGGACCACAAATCCTGCACTACAAAACATATTAAATGAAATATTTCATAAAGAAGAAAAAAATAAAAATGAAAACAAGCATGGGGAATAAATGCACAAGAAGAATAGTCAATTAAAGAAAGACTGAATTAAGCATTGAAACAAATCAAAATGGCAGTAAACAAAAAAATCATCTAATATTTGAATGTAAGTATCTAAACTTATCAAAAGACATAGATTGGAAGCTTGGATTAAAAACAAAATAAACAATATATTGCTTTTTGCAAGAGACTCACCTTAAACACAGAAACATCCACAGAGTGAAGGTGAAGGTATGGGAAAAGATATGCTATGCAAATGGTAGCCATAAACCAGCAACAGTAGGTACTCTCATATCACAGGAAGTGGACTCCAAGCCACAATTAATCAGAAGAGACAAAAAGGTTATTGCATACTGGTTAATGGAATCATTCAACAACAAGATAAAATCATTGAGCCAGGTGCGGTGGCGCATGCCTGTAATCCCAGCACTTTGGGAGATTGAGAGAGGAGGATAGTAAGTTCAAAGCCAGCCTCAGCAATGGCAAGGCAGTAAGCAACTCAGTGAGCTCCCTGTCTCTAAACAAAACATAAAATAGGGCTGGGGATGTGGCTCAGTGGTCCAGCACCCCTGAATTCAATCGCTAGTACCAAAAAAAAAAAAAAGATATAATCAGTTGTAAATATTAATGCCTAAAACAATCAAATGGTCAATGGGTCGGTCAGTAGGTCAGTAGGTCGGTCTATCTATCTCAGCTTCAAAGCCTTCCAACAATGAAAAGTGCAGGACCAGATCAATTCTCAGCAATAAAAAAAAAGCTTCTAATATTTTATAATTTGTATATACAGATATGTATATAGAAGGAGAAATTATCAGAAGCCTTGTTGGGCACGGTGGTGCACACCTGTAATCCCAGAAGCTCGGGAGGCTGAGGCAGGAGAATTCAAAGCCAGCATCAGCAAAAGCAAGATGCTAAACAACTCAGTGAGATCCTGTCTCTAAATAAAATACAAAGCAGGTCTGGGGATGTGGCTCAGTGGTTGAATATCCCCAAGTTCAATCCCCAGTACCCCCAGCAAAAAAGGAATTACCAGAAGCCTTAATTGCAATTAACATCTTGATGTATAATACTCCAGAACTTTGTATATTATCATATCTACCACTATGCTTCATTCGAAAAAAAGTAGGCCATATTAGGTGACATAGCTTTTGGATTCCAGAAAATATTACAGCTATTTTCTACATCAACAAGAGCAAAATTTTGCATCACTAGTTTTAAATTCTGCAAAGCATGCCACCAAGTGGATCTATTAAAATATATTTATCTCTTTTTGTTAGATACATAGAGATCTTTCTACTAAAATATGTATCTTTATGTGTATTTCTGGGGCTAACTTTATTTCCTTTAAAAAATGGTACAGAATACATTTTGAATCACTAAACAATAACAACCTTATAATTTAGAAAGTGAATCTGCTCTGAAATAATTTTTCAGGAAAAATAATCTCCAATAATAAAAAGCTATTATTTGGGGAGGGAGATTTTAAATCAACACTATCTAATGTTTAGTCCCTATTAACATCTCCCTAAGCAAGAAGGTATACTAAAAGATAATCTATTATAGCCGGGCACGGTGGCTCACGCTTGTAATCCCAGCACTTAGGGAGGCTGAGACAGGAGAATCGTGAGTTCAAAGCCAGCCTCAGCAATGGCGAGGCGCTAAGCAGCTCAGTGAGACCCTGTCTCTACATAAAACACAAAATGGGGCTGGGGATGTGGCTCAGTGGTCGGGTGCCCCTGAGTTCAATCCCTGGTACCAAAAGAAAGAAAGATAATCTATTATATTTATAGAGTTAGGGTAGAGAAATAATATCTCTTGCAGAAACCTCTTTTATTTCCATTCACTTCTCCTTTTTCTTAAATCTAAAATACTTTAAAATTATTTGAGAGAAATAAACCAACTAAGTTTATATGTCCTTTACTAGTATCCTACACATTGTGTTCCCAACATATTTTGTACTTCTCAGAACTCATTCATATGGACAAGAACATCTGATACTGAAACATTAATCACCTTCGGCAACCATGAGCTAAAATACATATTTATTCCCATTTTACAGATGAGAAAACATTGGTCCAGGAAGCAAGGTCATTTGGTCATAATCATGTATTTATTGACAGAATCAGTATACAAACAACACACTTCACACCAACCTCCTAAATCCAAGTGCTTTTGTCATGGAGTACAGGGGTGGGATAGCAGGATGGGGGATTGGCAAAATTTTTAGATAAAACAAATAATAGATGGAAAAGTGGAACAAAAATCTGCAGCAGAAACATGGAAAGTACTCAAACTGAAAAGTAAATTCATGACAAATATGCAGATCTAGACAAAGTTGATTATATTATTCATATATATACAGAATCAGAGACAAGGCCTTAGATAACATGAAGTCCAGCCTTATTTTATAGATGAAGGACTGGCTCTAATGTTTTAGGCATGAGCTTAAATGTCATCTATTTAAAGATGCTTTCTTTGACCATGCTCTCAAAACTGAATCTCTCCTGTTATATTATTCAATAATGAATGTATTTTGAATAGGTAAGTGGAAAGAATACTGGATGATATGAAGAGTATAGTCACTCTAGAATTTTCATCTAATGGATGCAAAACAGAATATCACTCAGAAATGTTAATTTATACCTAGTTTTTGATATGGCAGTTTAGTGACATACAAGTAAACCAAGTGTTGGTTGAGATACCTTTATGGCTTCAAAATCTGGTCCAAACAGATGTACATTTTGAAAGTAAAAGCTGAAATATTACAACTTACATTATCACACAATGCCATATCTTTTTGAATCCAGTCTAGACAGACACAATCTGCTGGAGTCTGAAGTATTTTTCTTTTATGATCATGAACAGACATGGAGCAACAACATGCTTAAAGCACTAAATTATAGTCACACAAGTATTTTATTACTAAAGGAGTTTCATTCAATGTGAGTTAAGAGTTGGCATGTCTATATGCAAAACATGTAAGACCTATGCTATAAATTAGGCTTTGATATTGTACTGTGCTCCTATTTGTCCCTTTTTGCATATGTACTCAAAACCACTTTTTACTACTGAAGTGTTTAATTTTCCCTTTGAAAAACCACTGCAATGTTTCTCAAGATATTTTGCAATTAATTGTCATGTTCCTTATTTTCAACCTTGAAGACTACCAGAAATACCATAAGAAATGTTCTAATAATCTTGGAAAAGCTAAAATTCAATTTGTTACTAGCTCACTAATTACCTTTGCTCACAATTCCAGGGTTTTGATCTGAGGGGAACATTCCCTTGAGGGGAAAAAAAATACTTTTGGATCTCAACTGCATGTCAGGGAGCAAGAAAAAGGATAGATGAAAGAAACCATCTTTTCAGAATATAAACATGATTCATGCCATAACTATAGGCAGCCAAACCCAGCTATAATAGTCTTTAAAAATGAAAGGATCAGCTGTGTCTCAGGCAAAAAATTTCAAATACTCAATAAAAATCCAGGAGAAACATTACCTGATTTTACTTTAATCTATTCTCTTAATTTCCTCACCAGTCTTTTGGAAATTGTTGCCTACTCAGAGTCCCAAAGACTTAGAACTGAGAACTCACCCAGCAAGTGTAAGTTCTTGGCTGGCTTCACCCTAGGGATTTGGGCCAAGACTGCTTCTTCTAAAGGTCTAAGGATCTACCTATATTCTCCTGAAGTGTCTACTTCTAATATTGACATTGCTTAGCCTAACATAAACAATAACATCATTTATTTTGGTAACTTATTGAAAGCTACATAGCTTAAAATACATTTTGACAAGTAACAATTTATTTGATCCTCACAACAGTATTTTTGGTACAAGGAGAGATCATTATCCCATCTTTACAAATGAGAGTGGTGGATTTCAAGAAGGTTAGCTAGATTGCTCTAAACAGAACAGCAGGCAAGGTGTGGCTCTATGACTAGAATTAGGATCTTGAGACCTCTATTCAAGTACCCAAAGCACTGTATTCCTGTTATTTTAGATTCTGGATTCTAATCCACTCTATGCCAAGGTGTAAACTCTAGTAACTGAAATTATTTAAACTTTGACCAAAAAAATGAGTATTTAAAGTAAAGAAATAAGCCATGAATAAAATAATTGAATAAATTTAATAAGAAGGAAAGAACAGAACGAGTATTTGTGTGTCTACCTGAATGAATAACAACCAATGCATTCAATAAGATAGACCCGTGTTAAACACTCACAATGTACTTTAATCCATGTATGAGCCTGAAGTTCACAGGCAAGACTAGCCCTTAGAACTCAGCCTGGCTTACATTATCATACAAAAAATGTAGAACCTAATGATCAAGAAGTTAAATGAATTATTTGCTCAAAATTATACTTCCTTCTGTGGCAGAGTCAGAAAATGAACTCATGTACTTGGTCCCTAGTACGGTTTTGGCAAATGTTGTATACATATTATCAACTCCACCCATAAGTAGCCAGAAACCATCAAAATATACTTGTTGAAATTCCAGATATTATTTTTTAAATAAATAAGTAAATTCAAGTCAGGGAGAAGTCCAGGTATTGTTTTTTAAATAAATAAGTAAATTCAAGTCTGGGAAATTTATTTTCTAATAGATATACAAAGTAATAAAAAGTTAAATTTGTGTAGAACTTCAATGTTTCCAATTTATTTCACAGTCATGAATTGTTTAATTTTCCCACTGGTATCTATCATTTATTTTGTGTTTTAGACATATTTTACAGAAAGGACACTAGAATGTAAAAAAGTAAAATTACATGCCTGCAATTTTATGGTTAACTTTTAATGATTAAAAATTTCATAATTAAAAATTAAGTCTTTTTTCATAGAAAAATAATTCAAATGAAGACTTTTTCTAAATTTTAGTTGTTTTTTCACTGTTTCGGCTTGTAAAAAATGGGGAGACTATGTAAGTGAGAAATACAGGTAATCCTACATAAAATGAAGCTCAGTTATATATTACCTGCTAAATTGACTAAAATGAAGTAGACATGCACAGCAGGGAGTCTAAATTCTATAAAACAACATGATTCCTTAAACATATCTATGGAAATCTCACTAAAGACCAAAGTAATTTATAGCCCAGAGAGTCATAAAAAAAGTATAAATATGATCAAAATCTATAAAATTGTGACTAGTGGGAATCCAATAAATCCATATACAGCAGAATCATTATTATTTTTAAAATAATATCTGGAATTTCAACAAGTATATTTTGATGGTTTCTGGCTACCTATGGGTGGAGTTGATAATATGTATACAACATTTGCCAAAACCGTACTAGGGACCAAGTACATGAGTTCATTTTCTGACTCTGCCACAGAAGGAAGTATAATTTTGAGCAAATAATTCATTTAACTTCTTGATCATTAGGTTCTACATTTTTTGTATGATAATATAAGCCAGGCTGAGTTCTAAGGGCTAGTTTAAAGAAAATAAATGTATAACAAATGAAAAGTTAAATTCTCTATTCCACAAGTATTACATGTACCAACACAAGAAGTTACATAGACTGAAACCTAACAAGATTAACAATGTCTAGACTTATGGATGACATACCTGTAATGGGGTTTGTCAAGGAAGCTCTAGATTATGATGCCGGAAAAGCCCTCTTTGTTTAGGATAGCAACCTATTGCAGACATTGTGAAAAGCAAAATATATACCTTTCTCCCTAACAGCATGACCTTTATTTAAGTGAACTGATTTTCAGAATAGGATAATCAACTTCCTCTGTTTAATAGTCTTTGCCACAGGGCTCTAGTTCTAATTTCACCAGAGCAATACTGCATCTTTCTTTGACCTGCACAATTGTCTCATGAACGCTAATGCCCGTTTACTGTCTTTTCCCTAGCATCTGTCTTTGGCCTGTGTTACACAGTCTTAGATCTAATGCTTGGGAAAAAAAATTAAAGTTGAGTCACAAATGTCTACTTCTTTAATCTTTATTTCATTTTCTACTTCTATTTTTTAAGAAAATAAATAGATTCAACAGGGTCTCCCCTGAGGCCAAAAGACATCACTTTTGTTTTAGATAAGTAAGTAACTGAATGCCCAGTTCTGAGCTGTCTAGACATGGTTCACACTCAGGAGTCTACAGGGATCCGGCAGGTTATATAAATAAGTCAAGGGGGCAGGGGAGAAGTAATAGGAAGTGGTGACGTCTATGGTAAACCAAAATATGCATGATCCTGCTAAATCAATCCTCTTCAAATTTTAAAGAACATTGTGACATAAACCTTGCAGACCAGATAAATTGTATATTTGTGGAGCAAACAGGAAAACCAGAGACCCAATGCTTATTTGTGAATTTCATGTCAACAAGCTAGTATACTCCTTATCAACATTACCTCAGATATGCCCATCTTGTTAAAATAAAAGCAAATACTATTCCAGCCACCAAACTTGTCAAATGTTTTTGGATACTTAATTATTACTGAGAGGTAGCTTTTTGTTGTTATTGAAGAAAGCATTTGTCAAGTATTTAAAAAGTACTTTGACATCACCATTTAAGTTGACAAAGGCAAGATTCCTACCTCTAGCCAAACTTACATTGCAGAGATAGTGACTTTGATAATGCACGGAAGTGAAATGTAGATTTAAACAGCATAACAGGTAACATCCTTAGCAAAGAAAAATCACCTCATTCCAGTTACACAGACAATAGGTGGCCTCAGTTGCAATTCTACTGTTTTCCAGAAAGAATAGTAAAATCCAGAAAAGAAATGACTTGTTCAAGGTTACAAACTGGTGAGTGGCAAAGCTGGAAGCAAATTTCTAAGTATTAACTAGTGTTCCTTTCTGATCAGCCTACTGCCTCTGCAAACCAAAGAAACATGCAGAGAAGATACATCATGAACCCTATACATGTTATTTTTAAATTGCCCATTCTCATAATCACTTGACACATTTACTGAGGAGTTCTAGGCTAATTATGGAGGGTCCCAGTTACTGTACACAGCATAAAGAGCTCAGCCCACATGCAAATTCAGTGTCCTGGGCAATCTTAGCTTTTAAACATGGAGCCAACACATTTTAAAGTGCATAATATATTCTTTTCTTTTTGTCTTCCACTAATGGGATACCATTTGGTACTAACTTCGGAACTTCATATGGAGATGGCAGTCTCCCCATGGCTTTTATAATAATGTTAACATTTATCATTTTTATATTTGCTCATTAAACTGTTAGAGATTGCTCATGATGAAAGGTAGGAAAAATTATTCATGCCAGGACTCTGTCATCAAATATTTTTCAGACTTCCACACTTTAGCTAACTTTTTCTTGCCAAAGCCACTCAAATTGCTATACCTTCTTTCTCTAATATAGTTGCAGAGGTGCTTTATGGTTTCTTAATTCTTTGCTCATTTATTATGTGGCATATAGCTTTGCCTTTTAATAAAAAGATACAGGTCACCTTAGCACCCTTTATTATAACTAGAAAGCTGAAAATAGATTATTCATTGAAATAGGCAGAATTTCTACAGTCTTCAAACCTTTATGCCCATTTCTCTTAAAAATGGCATTCTTTATCCCTATAAACAAAAAATTTTATTGTAAGAAATATTCTTGAAATACATATTAAAATATATATTAGGTACATATGATGAAGTTCAATTAAAGATCGTTCCACAAATTCCATGTGAGGGCAAATATTAGTTCACAGTGAAAGCATCAGTTATGAATTCTAAATGTTTTTATTACACACAGCTATGGTGAATCTGAACTAGTGTCTGAAGCCATTCTTGCCTTATCTGCCACAAGTTAAAGGTTGAGGAAGAGGGTTAAACAACAGCTTTTGTAAAACTACAGTTACATTTTTCTATTGTCACTTCTTTTTCCTTTGTCTTTAACACTGGTTAAGAAACAGATGGTAGCAATCTAATGCCAAAAACATTCCACACAGCCTCTACATGCAAATATATTTTTTAGCAAGTGGGGAATCTCTACAGAAAAGACTGGGTGCATAGGCACATTTGGGTGGGGGTGGGGCATGACTCTGCCACTTACACTAAGAGCACTTCTGTCAATATACAGGACAGCATGTCTTAGCAGGGACTCGCTTCTGCCAGATGGGAAAGGAAACTATATTGCACAATTTCCTTTAAACCATTCTTGGGAAAAGAGAGCTTCAGAGGAATGACAGTGGTCTTATTTAAATATTTATTTTCCAGGGCAAAACACTCAAACTCAACAACAGTAAACTAAAATCTGCTCTTGAGTGAATCAACATGTGTCCTCATTCTCTGTGAAAAATAAGCAACGGCAAAAATAATAAGAATCAACATTTAGGCCAGAAATTGTATTCAGTATTTACATGAATCTTCTCATTCCATCCCCTAAACCATCTTAAGTAAGCTTTAACATCATCCCATTTACCAATGTGGAGATTGAGATGTACAAAGTGTAAATAACTTCCCCAGAGTCACATAGCTAACAAGGCAGAAGGAAGTCAGGCCCTGAATCCATAATCTACATTATTACACACTGTAGCACTCTGGAATACCACTCAATGATAAAGCAGATCTCACTTATCTTCAACTATTATCTAAGTAGATTATGCTTTATACAGCAATCTGAACACTTTTAATAAATATTTGATCATACACTATCCCAGGAAATTTTACTTTAAATGAAGATTGTTTTCTCAAAAATTTCAAATGGAGTCAATAGTATTGAAAATTAGTCATTCAAAACCTAGTTTTCATTTCCAAATTTAATGTATGTCAATGAACAAGCAGAATTAATGTTGGCTTGGCTTAGAATTGAACTGTAGTATCCTTGAAGAGATCATAACAGTATATCCCATGATGTCTGTGGAAATGTTAGAATAGGGTATTCTTATAATGAAAATCACAACTGCATTTTTTTACTTAAAGATGCTCAAAAAGTAAAATCTAGCTGGGGATATAGCTGAGTTGGTAGAGTGCTTTCCTTGCATGCACAAGGCCCTGGATTCAATCTCCAAAACCAAAAAAAAAAAGTAAAATCTATCCTATAATCCTCATTATATGGAATGCAGGGTAAACACAGATATTATATTTACATAAGAACTGAATGCAACATTAATCCTACCAATAAACTATCTTTAATGCCATTTGAAAAGTTTACAAGATATTACCATCTCCCCATTTTTTAGATTCACTTTCTATTATTTTTAAAACATAGAACTTATTATTATCTGAACATACTGATTAATGTCATTAAAATTTTTGGTTTGGCTGGGCACAGTGGTGCACGCCTATAATCCCAGCACGTTAGGAGGCTGAGACAGAAGAATCATGAGTTCAAAGCCAGCCTCAGCAATGGCAAGGCACTAAGCAACTCAGTGAGATCCTGTCTCTAAATAAAACACAAAATAGGGCTGGGGATATGACTCAGTGGTTGAGTACCCCTGAGTTCAATCCTTAGTATGAAAAAAAAAATTTTGGTTTGTTATTAAAATCCAAAACATGTATACATAAAATTTTAAACTCAGAATCATAAAACCATGTCTTTTTTAAAAAAAATCTCTATAGAAGCATTGCTTTAACATAGGAATTAATTTGCATGGGAAAGTAAAATGTTACAGTGTTCTTTAGGACAATATAACTTACAGAAATCAGGTATTCTAAATAATTCCCAAATAATCAAATTACATGGAACTGACTGCATTCATGAATACCTCACAAATATCAAACACTTAAAATGTATTTTCACCTGTGTTGGTAAATTTAATATACATGAAAGTTCTTTTTGAAACAGACACATTATTTTCAGTCTTCTTTATTTGCCTTAAACATTACACAAATGCACAGCAAACTCTTGATTTAGATGAAACCACATATCACCCATTCACTCTCTGATGAGAATAAGCTTAGGAAAAGGACACCCTTTCACCATTTAGCTCCAAGAGAAGACTAGAGATGTTCCTGACATCTAAAAATCCACCTCTTCCAGTGATAAAGGATGTCTTCCTCCATCCAAGTTGAGAAAGGTCCATTACACAATAATTCTGGGCTAGCCATGAATGCTGTTTTTGAATAATCCGAAACAGCTCCAAAGTATTAAGTATTCTGCCATTAATTAGTTGGCTCTGAGACACAGTTCCAAAAAGGAGGTAGGCTTTCCTGTTTCCTTACCCATTCCAGCCTTTAATAATTTATTTTATGGGCTGGGGTGGTGGCTCAGTGGCAGAGCCCTTACCTAGCATGTGTGAGTCACTGAGTTGGATTCTCAGCACCATATAAATAAATAAATAAATAGATAGATAGATAGATAGATGCAAAGATTCATCCACAACTAAAAAATATATACTTAAAAACATAATTTATTTTATTAAATGCCACAAAATCAGCCTCATAAAGAACTACTTCACATTGATATAAATATATATATATACATGCATATATAATTATACACATATAATACATGCATATATAATTATACATATATACATATATAATCATTAAATTTTATTCTACCAAATTTTTCCATTTATCTTAAGGTCCACAATACTGAGAAAATTTAACAACTATCTTATTCTGAGCTACAGAAATCTCTAGAGTAATTATATTTCTTAATGCCATACCAAAGCCTCTTATGGGATGATATATTTGAAAAACAAGGTTAACATTCTCTTCTGTCAAATCCTGAAGAGCAAGGCCTTAGATATTCAATGCCATACAATAGTAAAGAGCAAAGATTTACAGTATACAGAAATGTCACAACTTCATTTTATCTTTTTGTTTCCTAAAGTTATTTGAGTTTGTAGCCCTGACTTGGACTCTGAAGTTGGATTTTCCTGAGCATTAAATGGAAAAATATATACGTATGAACAAAAATATCTATTTTTAAGTGTTTTTTAAGAAAAGTTGTCTTATATTTCTCTCATATAAAAGGACTCAGTAATTGCTACTGGTTACTATTCCTTCCTATAACCACAAGTGTCCTTGTTCTATAATAATGAGTCAATGTTCTAAGAAATGTGTGCAATATGAATTTCATTTTCTATATGCATGATGTGAAAAAACTTGGAAACCATAGGATCAGGTTTTCCAAAACTGAGTCTTGACATAGAAATAGGCAACATAGGAACTGATCAGGAAAGTCCTAAAAAAAAAAAATCGGGTTATTTTTTGCTAGCACTGGACTCCATGTTTAAGAACATGCTGGCTTGCTTACTGAATTCAGTTCTGTGAATGGCAGCTATTAGGACATTTTGCATTTCTTGATCATTCTTACATTTAGTCTGCCTATTGGCATCAATAATATAAACATGCTTCTGATAGTGCCAGTTTCCTGACAACTCCTCCAATTGCCTTGGCACCTTATATCTCTTTAATGCACTGTTGTCTTCCATGAAAAGTCTAAACTAGTATAGTTGCCATTCTCCTGATATATCTAGAACCTTTATGATTACACAGATATATGCTTCTAAAAACGTCTAATTTCAAATTGAGATATCTTTCATATTAAGAGTATTAACTAACGAATGTATCACTTTTAAAAATTAAAAATAATGTTATTCCAATGTGGGAAACATCGCTGTTAATCACATGTAAAATTCACCAAGATTTTCATTTTCTATGTAATTTAATCAGTACAGCAAGAACATTCTGAGTACTTGAACCCTTAAATTTTTCTATTATGAAAACATAATAGACAAATTTCCAGCATGTAGGAGCCTACAATTTTAAATTTTGGCTTAAAAGCTGCAACTCTTATTTCTGGGCTTCTAAGATTTAACCTTTACATATTCTGACCTTTAAATGTGATTATTTCTGCAAACTCCATTGGTTAAATTATTTGCAGTATGATACCTTTAAATAAATTGGGATGTGAAAATAAATAAGTTTATATAAATAAACCTAGAAGTTATTGTTTCTTGTATACATTAAAAAAATCTCTTTGCTATAATATTTTGAAAAAAAAACAGAAAGAGGAACTAATTTTCATAGCAATTTGATATGAAACTTTGAGCATGCTACTTAATTTCTCTGGGTCTCAATTTTTTCATCTATAAAACAAGGGAGCAAAATAAAATGATTTGTGAAGGTTTTTGCCAGCTTTCAAATCCATACTCTGATTTAAATCTTGTGTTCAGATGAATTAAAATCATGAGTTAATAAATCATCTATGAGATTAAACATGATGGTCTGAGGAAGGTTCTGTTGAAGGGAAGGCAAAAACCTTCATCTTGGTTTAATTTTAAAATAATAGTTCCAGCCAAATCTAGAGCTAGTTGAATCTGACAGCTTGTTCTGCAAATGACATTATTACTTGAATAGAGCATTAGGCCATATTTGGAAAGTATCTGAAGTAGCAAAGCACAGTAGATTTCATTATAGCTTCATTTAATGCCATACTTTAGAAAAATCACAAATCAGTCTCATTAAATTTAAACACAGATACATTTAAAACTTGGCAAAGATGACTATGATAATAAAGAATGATTATTTCTATACCTATCGGGTACAACCAGTCTGAGTATTACTATGATAAGAATTAATCTATTCAAACTTGAAACAAATGGGTTCAAGTTCATGATGGCTAAATTTCTCAAAATCAGACATATTTTTCTCAAATTCCCTTTTAGAAATCCCTTCTAGAAAGAGCACATACAAGACAGGAAAGGGAATGCAGAATTCTATAGACAGAGTTTGTGCCATTACAGAGGGAGAAAATAGAATGCCTGAATTTTCATTCCACCTTGATGTTCTAATTAGTATTAGTCATACAGCAGATACTTCACCTGCTAGCCAAAAGTTTATAATGAACAGAGACTTACTGCAGAGTCTCTTATCAGTGCGGCTCCCTTGGGGCCCCAAATATTGATCTCTTTCATTGAATAAATACTAAAGTAACAACAAGAATCCATTATGTCTGACCTAACAAGAATTTTTAATTGAACAAGTTACTGTCTGAAGGCTCAAAAGAGAGTGGGCACACTATCACTTTCTATCCTCTTCTTAAAACTATAAGTATAAGGGTAAATAACAAGAGAGTTAATGAAATTTCCCATTTTTACAACAGTGTTCTGAAAATACATGTTCCTAATTTTCGAGAAAATAGTTGTTATCTTCTGAAAAACTCAATTGTATGTTTTCCACAGTCTAATAGCACTGTTTCTCAAGAAATAATCTTGCTCAATTAATAACATGATGCATTGCAGGCTTAACATTTAATTTTCTACAATGACTTTTTTCAAATATCTGTCATATTTTAATATGTCACACACAACTGAAATACAATGAAAAGGAAAGAGGCTATTTTTTTTTCTCTTCAGATTTGGTTATTAGCACTAAAATGGTTATGCTAGCAACTAGATGTTCAATATTTCATACAGCATTTCCAAAGGAAATTAAGATACATTATCGTCCTCAAACCATTGTGTTTACTTCAAATAAACAACAGAGTGTTAAGAAATTCTTACACTTTATTAGGCCCTAGGCTAAAACAAAACAGATAATAAGAAAATGTATATTTGGCTAGATTAATCAGCAAATAAAAAGGATAAAAATTCCTCTGGAGATGAAGTTTTGCATTCTGCATCAACACAGAGGGAAAATTAAATCAAAAGAGGAAAGCTGCAATTATTTTAAGTTGGAATATTAAGCCTGGGAATTATATTTCAAAAATTTGACCTTGCCCACTCAAATATAAAACACTTCCAAAAGAACTGAAGCTATGTTAACTGAGACATTTCCCCTCAAAAATTACTTACACCACTTTTCACTTTGTTTAATTAATAAATTAAATTCATAACCAAAGGAAAATAAATTTTACAAACTCTGCAAAAGGTGAATTCATATGTTTTAGAAAACCAGTCACATATTTATATGGAATCATAAAAAATGACACGATGACCAATCTCACAACAATGCATATTGGTAATTTTAAGGTCAGTTATCAAATTCTTTTGGCCATGATTTTATACTAGGAGCATTCTTATATACTCCATAAAACTTATTTAATTTGGTGTGTGTATATGTATGTACAAAATAAAGATAACTAATATACTCCATATCTTACTTCAGTATGAGAGATGATGCTGTCTCAGATTCTCCAAAACAAATAAGCATTCAGTCCATGCACAGCTTGCCTTTTAATTGAGAGGCTTACAGGTTTTGTAAGCCAGTATATCAGAGGGAGAAGGAAGAGAAACGGGAGGAGAAGGAGAAGGAGAAGGAGGAGGTACCTTTGTTGGGGCAGGATTCTGTTTTCTTATTACTTTACCATGGTACTAGCAGAGGTAAAGCATTTTTACTGACTAAGCTTGCAACATCAATTGGTTTTAAATGTCTTTTTAAGCCTGTACTGTAGTGTTGAAGGTAGCTTTTAAGTAAGCTAAAATCAAAAGACAGATGAGAAAACTGGATGCAAATGGATGAAATAAGAGCCTCCTCAATCTCCAAGGATCACACAATAGTGAAAAATGGGAGGGTGCTTGCAAGTTGGCCAGCCTCTGAAATCAATTATGGTACAGGGGTATTATAAGAACTCTCAATATAACTTATCCAACCCATATAAATCATGGGGAAAGTAAAGTCAGAGACATATTCACGTTAAGCTGCAGCTATGATGTTCCCAAAAAGTAAGAAAATGCTGACTGACAACTCATATGTATATCACATACAAGCAATTTATTATATTAGATGTTTATTTTCTTCTTAGAAAAGATTCATTTAAATATATTTAAATATAGCTGCAAATTGAATTGTCCAGTTAAGACTATAACTTCCTGCATTTATACAACATGTTTGAGTAAGCCTACATTTTTTAAATGTTTTAAAATATGGCATTCAGTACATCAAGGCTACTTTTAAACTCAGTATTATAATACTTAGACAAAATCTAATATGTAGATCAAAATTAAGAATATTCAAAGAATAATGATCAAAACTAAATTAAAATTCATTCATTAGCAATAGTCCAGTGTATTTTTGTTACTAAAAATGTGTCATTAGTGCCACCATTTGAACACTTAACTCTCCACTACCTTATTGAAGGAATGTTCCTGCTATCTTACTATTAAAAAATGATGTAAAGATTTTTTCCATGGTTTACTTTAATTACTGAACTTTAATTACTGACTTAGGCCAAAAACATTTGTGTCAGGCATAAAAATATTTTTGGAAGGATCAGATTTACCTTGCATATAAAACAAATGTTTGATCTATAAGAATAGGCATTAAATTCTAAATTACTACATCAGAAAAAATTACTTTCTCAAAATTCTCATCTTTATATTCTTATTCATCTGTAAATCTCAAAGGAGATCCTCACATCTGAATATGGGCTCCACCGTAGAATATTCCCTATCCACAAATGCTGGCCACAAATATCCTGTAAGAATATAATGAATAAAACAATTTGTGTGTCTCTTTCTCAAACAGAAATAATGTTAAAATTGAATAGCATGTTCTTAAGAGTACAAAACTCTCATTCTCTATAAATGTCTACCAAATGTAAGTCAAGTTTGTTCTGCCTTTTAAATATATGTATGTGTACAATTTAATCTTCCTGAAGACATTCAAAAAGTTAATATATTAGTAAAGCATAACAGAAAAAGCCTGGAAAACAGAATTCGCTATCTAAAGTAATCCCAAAGCGAAAATGATGATGAAATGAAGAATCAAATTGAGGGTCAGAAAGACCCTAAAGATAAAGACAGGATATAACTGAACAGGGTGACTAGAGTACACATGAAATGGAGTCACAGAATCACTGCAGGGCAAAATAAAGATCTAACCGAAATGGACATTGCAGTTGAGTTTGTTATTAAAACTGCCTGAATAAAAGTTCGAAAATACATAAAGACTTAGGAAAATTTAAATTTTAACGTATCAGAATTTCATGTTAAATTTATACCACCATGGGTAATTTTCCCAGAACATCAACAACTATTGATATGTTGTTTTGCATGGATTTAGAAAAAGATAAATTCCAAAATGTTAATTTTGAATATCTTTTTTTAATTTAAATTGCACCCAAAGTTAACAATCACAGATTGAAGCTAATTTTGGACATTATTGTACTGTGTTTGCCAGGATCTCCCTCTTGCTGGAAATGACTGACCTCCACAGTATGTTATATTGCTCTTATTCAAAAGCCAGTTAGTTTGATTCAGCATTTTTTGTTATTCACTTTTACTTGTTCAAAGTTATACAATTTTAACCAATTATCTGATTTTTTTCTCACCTAACAAAATTCATGATGTTATACTCTTATTATGTAAACTTTTGTCCACAGAGATTAGAGGTTGTTTACAACATGAAATATACCTAAAACTTTCTTTTGGAGCATTTCAAAGCTGCTGTATTCAATTATTATTCTCCTTTAAGTTGGCCCAATGAGAGACAGTAATTGGTGCTATAAAGGTATGGAGATGAAACCTAAAAGATACAGCCTAGACTCATAAAGCATACATCAACCCTGCCATGAAGCATGGGGAAAGTCAGTAAATCAAAACCACATTGGAAGTAATCCATCAATTGTGAAATGTGACGAATAAAAATCATCAGCAGACAACAAAGCATCACTTAGTAAAGCTCAGCATTCATTAATAATTTTTAGCCAGTTGTTCTTTGGTAGAACTTAATTACCCAGAAATATAGAATTATCAGTTGATGCAATTAATTTTAAAAAATAGCTCAAATACTATTTACAAAGATAATACCTACTTCTACTGATCATTAAATCAGCATGTTTTGTTTTGTGTTGTGTTGCTAAGGGTCAATCCCAGCTTCACAAATGCTAGCCAAGTGCTCTACCACTGAGCTACATTGCCAACTCACAAAGGAGCAATTTCTGAAAACTT
Organism: Geosciurus inauris; assembly: GCA_004024805.1. NCBI lineage: Eukaryota > Metazoa > Chordata > Mammalia > Rodentia > Sciuridae > Geosciurus > Geosciurus inauris. Next base: position 35,943 of record PVHX01013603.1, on the reverse strand, counting down.
CGTAATTTCTCTTCCTGCTTTTCCCAGGTAGAGAGAGATGGTTTTGAAATTCCACCCATACTCCTTTGCCTCTTACTTGAGTGATCAACAGTACAATTTTAAAGATGACACTGTAGCCAAAAAAACTAAGATGCTTTTCATCCACACACATGGTCACAAAGACCTATGACCTTGACCTTTCTAGCTTGTTCTTGTATGTACTCCAAAGGCTTTATTTATTTGAGGAAATCTTCACCAGCACCACCACACAATGTATACTTTGAACGCAATTTATCTTTTTTCCACCCACATTCTAGAGAGCATAAAAGATAAACAAAATCCCAGAACTTGCACTATTTGCCATAGGTCAAGTACATTGCTCTAAGTGATAATTCTCCATTTCATTAGGAAAGAATATATCTGTCCAAGTTTCCTAATGTGTCTTCCAAGCACAAGATCTGTCATTACACATTTTTAATTTCACATAAAGAAAGCAAACCTTTGTTTAATGCATTTTTTTATTTTTATTTGATTTGTATGTGGGTAATTTTTAGAAAGGAAGAAAGGGAGAGGGAATCTGAATTTTGATGTATTGCAGAAACAGCATCCCTTATTATCTAACTATGTGTCTCAAGCCTGTTTTATAATGTCTTTCCAAGACTATAATCACTCTGAGCAAAATCTAAATCTAGATAACATGGTTCTTTGCTATGTTTGCCCATTTGGGATTCCAACTGTAGAGAGGATAGTTTAAGAAAAAGGTTAATTAACACAGCTGTGGCCTACATGGAACATTGTCTAGGTTAAGACAATTTCAATTCAGTTCCCCTAAAAATCAGTCGACTGGGATTTTTGGCTTTCTCCCAAGCAGTTTCTTAAAAAGGTTACCAACTTAATTGAATGAAATCAGAGTCTGCAACCGTCAACAATTATCTATAGTGCAAACTTGTTATTAGAATGAATAAAACCAAAGTTAGAAACCAACCACAATTATTTATGGAGCAGTCAGTAATTCTCAATATTGTCCAGTTTGATTATATCTGTTACTACTATGAAAACTTCCTGAAAATCTACTTGTTTCTACTTTTTTCATGCAGACACTGCACAGATATTAAAGGATACCAATAGCCTATCTCAGAATTATTTCTATATATCTATTAAAAATATATCAACCAAATTAATCTGGAACAAATGAAAAAAAATCCAATAAGTGGATAAACAGCTTATTTTATCTACAACAATGAAGTTGTATTGCTGTTATCCAGTCACTTCTGCTTTATGACAAGTGTGTTGCTCACTATTTCAATACTATGTCTTCTTGATCCTAGAACCCTCCTCCATTCGAGAGAAGAAACTGAATTGACCAAGTAACAAGAGTCGAATTACACTGTACAGAATGCCTTATTAGATGATATTATGGAAGTATCCCCAAAAGATGAATGTGTTGAAGTCCTGTTCACCAATGCAGCAATGTTCTGAGGTGGACTTTGGGAAGTGATTGAATCATTAAAGCTCTGAACTTATTAATGGATTAATAAATGGATAGCTAAATGGACTACTAGGAAGTGGAAAAACTGTAGACAGGTGGGGCATAGTTATACAAAGTAGGTCACTGCGGCTATGTCTTTGGGGAATATATCTTGTAGCTGGCCCCTTTCTCTCTCAGCTTCCCAGCTGCCATGGGCTAAGCTTCTTTCCTTTGCCTCATCCTTCCTACATGATTTTTTGCCTCATTTCTGGCCCAGAACAATGGAATAGGCTGACCATGGACTGAAACCTCTGAAATTGTGAGCCAAAATAAACTCTTCTTCCTTTAACTTGTTTTTGTCAGACATCTTGGTCATAGCAATGAAAAGCTGACTAACCCAGATGACTAGTAGTGTATCACAAGGCTTTTCCTGGCACCTCATGGTGGACAGAATTCCATCCACATGGGTAAGATTTAGAAGTACTTATACGTTTTGTAAAACGATGGGTAAAAATTACATGTTAAAAAATCAAAGAAATCAGGCTTTTCCAGGGTTTTTTTTTCCCAAAAGTACCCTATTCAAGGAAAATTGCTTTACAATTTACATTCAATTATAAATAATGTTAAAAGCATTAACCCCAAATCACCAGGCTTCTTTCTATTGGAAAAAGTAGATTTTTTAAAAAACCAAGGTGAATTTAAACAGTATTTTAAGTTTTATCTATCTGAGAAAATCAGGGTTATCTTCACTATAATGCTCAATTTCTATTAAATATTTTACATATCATGAACTCAATTTTTCATTTAATAATGCTAACAAAACATTATGTATTATATTTAGGAAATAATAGAGCAGAAAACAAATTGAGAATGAATTTGTTTCTGCTATGATTTTACATTTGCATAACTTTTTAATTACCCATTATCTACCTAATGAGTAAACATATCAAGAATGCATTCGGTATATTTCAGAAATTACAAATGTGAAATTTTCATGTTTGTCTTGGGATGTAAACTTACCTAAACATGCATAGTTCCTAACATATCTGGGCATTATTTTAGAAACCTCTCCCTGAAGGACCACTTGAGAGCTGGTAGATGGTTCTAAATATTCTAAAAGGGAAAATTTTCTCTAATTGAGTTACAGCAGTTTTTTAAGCATGGCTATAGTTTATCAAAGGACAAAAATAATGAACTTGCAAAATAAAAAAAAAGATAAGAAGTCTGTGATTCTTTGGTGAATAGGAAATATGACAATGTAAAACCAAAATACAGAGAAGGAACATAAGTCTTCAAATTCCTATTTTCTCTATTAAAGATAAATGCTCTTAACACTATGATGAAATAAATATGATTAGGAGGAATGGAGGGCCCAAACTAGAGAAGATGATGATAATAAAACCATAAAAGTTCAGGTTGTTGCCCAGGCAAGAAGCAGTCCAGTTTAGTAAAAGATCTGAGAATGGTGATCACTAATATACTGTTTAGAACATGTAAAGGTATATTTTGCCTAAAAAGAGTAAAGTCTAGAAATAACACAATAGTGAGTTTGAGACTTTAAAAAAAAAAAAAAACATAAAATTAGCATTTACTGAGAAATAGGGTGATTTCTAGTAAAGCCATCCCAAACTGACTTTATTTTTTAATTTCAAAAGGGGTATTATTATCTGGGAGAATTCAGACACATACTGAATTTCACATAACACATACATAATACATAATATATATATATGTGTGTGTATATATATATAACATATACTTGATACCTAAGAAAAATGTATTATAATTGTGCAGTCATAGATGGTTACATGATCATACTCCATGCCAGGACACTAAAAAAATTAAAATTATCATTACCACTGTTGCATATTAAGATGGCCCTCATAAGTAAGTCTTGATTCTATGATAGGCACCTTAGGCATGGAATGATGTTGAAAGTCAAATCTTCTAAACATAGCTTAGTAAGCTCTACTCTGATCTCTGTTTTACCAATGCAATTTCATCCTTGCCTGACATCTGTAGCAGCTCCCATTGAAGTCTAAGCTGTAGCCCCACTGAACTCAGCTGTTTGAAAGAACAATCTTTGAGCTTTGGACCTTCACACATGTTCCCTTCTGCCTAAAATATTTTTGTCTTCACTCTGCATGACAAATCCTAGTCTTTCATAACTCATTTTAGGTATTAAATATTTTGAAACAATATGCTATGTTTGACCTCCCTAGCAATTTTACATGTCCTTGCAAATACTTCATTGTAACTCTACATCATGCATTGCATCAGACTTTATTGTGATTCTTTCTTTAAACATTGGTCTCTTTATTTAGCACTGTGCTTCCAAACCAGCTCTAGAAAAAATAAAAATCTCTGATTTGTAATATTTGCCAATTTTCTATGGCAAAAAAACCCTTCTACCACTACCAGACACACATACACCATTGCCAGTTCCAAAATACCAATAATTAAGATACTTAAAAACACTTTGATAAATTAATATATTTGTGAATTTTTCTCTTAAATACAGATGAAAAACTATTCATTTGCATAAAATACAAAGCTCCTAAACAAGTCTCTGAGTTCCAGTCATAAATTACTATGTGTTGGGGTATAGTCTATGCCATACACTCTACTAAGCACTTTTCATATATTATCTTATTTAATTCATATCACTACTCTAATATGTAATATGTTGTGAATGAGAATGAGACTAAATGATACTAAATACCTTTTCCAAAATCAGAAAGGCATTAAATTTTCCAAAAATAAGATCCAGAACCACATTGTGTTAATAAAGCCTTGATTTAAGCTAACACTACACTCTAATTCTGACATAAACTCCACTACTCTGGAGTCTCTGTTAACTCCATTATTTATCATCACAAGTCAAGCAAAGCCCACAAAGAAAGGACAGAAACATATACTTTTGATTATTTAAACCGTTCTTAGTTAACTGCTCTAATAGGAGATAGTTAACTGTATACAGTTCATTTTAGCCTTTATTCTCTCATCCATAGAATATAAAACCAAACCATCATTAGGTTCCAGATATTCTTCAAGTATTTTCTATCTTTACAGGTTTATTATTCAATAAAACCATTTTTAAATATCTGAGTTATCCTGCTCTCTCCTAACTGTGACCTTGTATGGTGTTCTATCTAGTTATGTTTATCATATATTTTGACATTTAATTATAAACATCTCATAAACACCAATAAAATCTGAAGTTCTCCCATAGTGCAAACCAGTTTTATACTTCTTTGGGAGTCTCTGAAGCTCCTAGTACAGTGTTAGATGTCAAGTATTTATTTAAATGTCTCTTAAATTGAATCACTGAGTAATGATTTTTCAAACTGTAGCAAAGAGGAAACCTAATATGCCACAGGCCTACATCTTGGTAACCTATTTGAGTCCACAGTGATTTGCATCATTTGATAATAGAACTTCAAACATTTTAAAGTTAGCATTATAGAATACAAACAAGCTAAAAGAGAAGAAAGACAGCAGATAAAAAAGAAAGATACAAATCCTAAACACTCTCATTTTCCTCCGTTCTTGGACCACGTAAGCAAGGAGTACATTTCCAAGGGATTTCAATGATAAGAACAAAAACCATCTTTAAGTTCCATAAGGTTTATGCTGTATCAATACTGTGAAGATACATGCAAGACCCCAGGCTATGGGGGAAAAAATGACTTTGTTTTCCTCAGAAGAAGAAAGAAGGCTGACCAGTTCTCAGTTGTCACAGCTTTCTATTAAACTTTCATGCCATCTGTCTTGATTTTTTTTAACTGTTAGACAAGGTGACAATGGGAGGATGCTGGTGATAGATTTTACAGGAATACAGCAGGAATCAGCTCATCTGACGAGGGAACTGTGCTTAGAGTAATATTAAAAGCTAATGAGGCAAATTTGGAATGCTTTAAAGTTTTGGAAAGACAGAGAGGAAACGCCTAACTAGTACCTTCTTATCTTGAATGTGAGATTTAAGGAAGCAAAATAAGTGAGGACTATTTTCATGGTTCTTGCAATGTTTAATATTATACAATTATACTTCCTAAAACAGGGCTATTTGGTTTATTAGCATGATGTATGTGAGTAATATGATTCTTGCTGAAGTACTTACCTATTATTTACAGACAGACTGCCGTTCTCTTTCTAGTGGTTATCAAATATGAATGTGAGCAGTACACTTGGCTTACTCTCCCGCTGCTTAGACAACCACAGGAGTGTCAAGGATAATACACTGATTTCAATATCACTTTCAATATCACTTCTGAGCACTTAGTATGTGCCTGATAGCTCCAACCACTTTATATGCATTATGTTGTTTATTCCTCACAACTATCAGGAGACAGGCACTATTTTTATTGCTACTATACGAAGAAGGAAACAGGTCAAGGAAGTATCATCTCCAAGGTCACACATCCCAGAGGAGTAGAACAAAAACTTGAATCAGAACTGCTGACCCTAAGAACCCATAATTCACCTCATGATGATAATGCAACATATGCCACATAATATGCATCCCACAGGTTCCTGACAGGGCCCTTACATTGCAAAACCTGTATGTAGAGGAAGAGATGAAAAGGCAATCCTTAGCACGCTTCCATGGTGACTTGTAGAGCAATGCATGTCCTCACATTGGCCTTCTGTGGTAGAAGGAGGAGGCCCGTGCTATTAAAGCCTAGACCAAAGCTTTATCAAGGGACCTGGTCCAGGAGTTCATTTAGTGCTAATTATCAAGGATCCCTTGTGATAATAGTAGTTAGTTTTAGAGGGAGAGAAATGCAAATGCCCAGGCTAAGGTTCAAAAAGAAAGAATTTAGTTCTTAGGGAAAGTAGGCTGGTAGGAAGGCAAACTGTTGGGGACATGAAACTTTATATATTCACAGATGCAGAGAAAAAAAAGGGCAGCTGGAACCACATGCACATTTCCCACACAAAATGCTGTGCCTCCTACCTAAAGGGAGTGGGCGCTCACGTGTGAAAGGCTGCGTGCACATGCACGCGTGCGCGCGCACACACACACATACACATACATACACACATAACCCTACACACATACTCCTGTACTTGGATTAAGCAAAATAGATGCAAAATTGATAAAAAAATAAAATAATCTTTAATTTACATAAAGTGACTGTAGAATACCATTGATAACATACTAACATTATCATCTTTCATTTAATTTTTACTTCAAGACTGTTAGTAATCCTATTAACTAAAAATTCATCAATAGTAGGCTTTGTGGGGAATTGAACTTTAATATTTATCTTCATCTTTAAAATCGGCAATCATAACATACATTTAAAGTGTTTCTGAACTGCCTTATTTAACATGTGTAATACCAAACTCAAAGAATCTTGATCTTTTTAAATATACACCTGGTCTGTGAATTTAAATAGGTTCATTTTCCCACATGATATACACTTGGTACAAAAGGATGGCCTAAAAAATAACAATGGTAAACAGCACAAGTTAAAAACCATAAATTAAAGCTACTGGTTAGAATATTTGTCTTCTTTCTTCTAAAATCTGAAAGCAGATGGAATTTTTTATTTCTTCCAACAGAGTTAAAAATTGAAACAAGATCAGTTTCTTGACATTGTGATCTATCATGGACTACAATGATATTATTCATTGGAGAGGAAATTTATCAGTGATAGACTTGGGAATATGGGTTTAATAGAAATACTATATTTCAATTCTGAAGAATTCAAGATATTGGAAGGTGAAATAAAAGCACTGAATATATTTTACAACGAAACTGCCTTTAGGAACTTTGGGCAAAATTTGTCATTAGCTTTATGGAATGTACATTAAGATTTTTCAGTATAGTTTTGTGTTCTGCCGAAAAATACTATTATAATTTTCATGTTTCAATTCATGCTAAAATTTGATTTAATGTGTATGTGTGTTAAGTATATGCACAGACAATGTTAAACATAAGAAATAAAAATGGAATCACAAAAGTGTTAGGACTTTTATAGAAAAAAATATTAAATTTAGTTTTTCAAAGGCACAGATTCTTTTTCCATAAATATAAATGGCAGGATGTAAGACTGTAGATAGTCAAATGCACTGCAAATTTAACAGGCTTTGCATTTTAAAAACGTGATTTTGTCTTGATGTCCTCAATCATCTTTAGAGTTTATCAACTCAGTCTGTTTCCAAACTGTGCTTAATGGAAGGTAAAGATTAAAATAAAGTGAATCATTGGCAAAGCAAAAGTAAAAATATGCTTTCTGTTTATTTGGTATTCATTAACTTATAATACACTAACCACAAAACAAATAAAGGAAGTTAACCTTTGGAAATTTGTCTGGAAAGATTTAAAAGATGCTCTGGAAGATGCAAGTCCTTTTACTAGCTCATGTGAAAAAAAAAAATGCTGGTAATTATTGATACCAGTCCAAAGCAAACTCTTTCATAGTTTTCAGGAAATCTAGTCAACTTCAAGGAAAGGTAACTTGTAATTCATTATTAAATTCTCTATCAGCTAGACAAATGTAGCTATAGTTTAAAGCAATATTCAAATAAGCACATGACAAGGAAGGAGGAGGCAGTATTTTGAGATTGACAGTGTAGAAGGCAATGCGGGGTGAGCAGGACAATAAAAAAGGCAGTCAAACAACTAGGAGTCACATTGTCTCAGAATTCTCTCTCATAGAAAATGACCATCAGACTGGGAAAAACAGAAGAAATACTAGTCAGAAAAAAAGAAAGATATTTTTAAAATGTATTTTGAAACAATTGTTGTAACATATTTCAATCCCCTGGACAATTGGTGTAAGGACCAAATTCTTTTTTAGAGGACTTGCAAAGTAGATCCAACAATTGCAGTAATCTTTCAAGGAACTGAAAAGATTGAGGAAGGGCCAAAATACCATAGGCAGACTCAAGACACAGGCACTTCAGCTTGCAAAAGAACAGAACAGTGAATTCTTCCAAATACCAACAAAGAAGCTTAAATTATTTTTTAAAAAGCTTCCATAACAACTTATTAGGGTTTGATTGTAGGATGCTAGAAAAGGATTCATTGTTTACTATGTGCTATTCTGGCTACTCTATCTACAAGTTACCTCAAGTAAGAGAGAAAGACAATATAGTGCAAGGGTTAAGAGTGAGAATTCCAAGTTAAACTTCCAGGGCTAATCTACTATCCATATGATCTTGGCATGTAATTACCACTACTGGAGCCTAAATTCCACCTGTAAAATAGTAATAACAGTACTTCTTCATAACACTGTTGTGAAAAAATAAATGTGTTTAATAGATCTTCCTGACAATATAACACAATAATTCACATCCCCTTCAGAGAAAAATAATCAAAAATGTTATCACTGACTATAATTCTATCCTTTCTGAACATATCAGGCATGTATAGCAGGAAATTGAGAAAGATAAAGTCCAACTGGTTTCAAAAAGGCAGTTGGCAAGTTCATTTATGACACTCTTTGCCCAAACAATGGGAGATTGATAAAATCCAACAGATGTGCTTTAATTCAGATTTTGGTGGATGTGGGCACAAAGGATTGAATCCAGGGCCACCCACATGCTTGGCCCTAGCACTCCATCAATCTTGTTGGGATCCTGAGTATCCCTAAAGGCCCATCTGTAAAAGGCTTGGTGCCCCGTGTTGTGCTATAGGGAAGTAGCGGAACATTTAAGAGGTAGAGCCTAGTGAATAGTGCTCAGGTTTGTGGGAGGTATGCCTTCAAAGGAGATGATGTGACCTAAGCCCTTTTCTTTGTTTCCTGGCAATAAGGTAAACAGTTTTGTTCCTCCATGAATTCCTGTCATGATATCCTACCTCACCACAGGCCCCAAAGCAACAGAGCCAATCATTCATGGACTGGGACCTTCAAAATTGTGAACCAAAATAAATCTTTTCTCTTTTTAAGTTGATTGTCCCAGATTTTATTATACTGTCTAAAAGCTAACATAGGCACCTATAAGAGGAATCCAAAAACCATTTTATGAAAGAACTAGCCAAATCTTCTGAGGAACCCTTGTGCACTATTTCGTGTATACTATAACTTCTGTGCCCTGAGAGCTAGTTCAAAATAGAGGCTCTTTGCTTTAGAACTTTCCACTTTAGAAACTTCACAGACATGAGCAAATCCGTGTTCAAGGACAATGGGATATCAACTGTGGTTCCCAGCAGTAAATGAACCTAGCAGTCAGGTAATACCATTCTAATAGTCCATAGCATCATCTTTTAACCAAATGTGTTTTAACTACATGCTACAATTTCAGTTACTTTGGATATATTATCCATCCCATTCTTTCACCATGTACAAAATACAAGACTGTTGAAAGCAGTAAGAAGGTACAGAAATTAAAAGGTGATAATGAAGGAAACCATGTGCTGAAGGCTTCACTAGATCCAGAGCAGGGATAATGCTGAAGTATGAAGAATAAATCAGAAAAAAAAATGTGTTTCTGAGCTGACTCACAAGGAAGAAAGATGACTGACTGGTATAAAGGAAGAGTTCTAAGTGAGCAGATAACCAGAAGATGAACTGATCCTATAGTCTACCAACTCAACCAGAAGTTAATTCAGGAGATAGAAATAGATAAGATAGAAAGCTTAATAAGCATGATAAAAGCCACTGAGGGACTTTTGTCAAAATCCATGGATAATTATAGTTGCCAGGCATGTTCACACTTGTATAACACTAAAGTGAGTAGTGGAAATCCCCTAGGGGTGGGATCCATATGGGGGAATGATTCACAACAGAAAAATCTATCATGAAGGCAAAGAGTATGCCTGGTTTTGAACGGATGTTAAATAGCCAGTAGACCTGAAGATAGAGTCATATCTTTCTTGCTTTCTCCCCTTCTCATAAGATTGTAATATAATTTTAAAACAATAGAATATTTCATAATTAATCTGAGGATCTGGTACCACATACACAATATATGCCTTACACATTAAGGACCCATATCTGAGGCTTCTGAGTTTATGATTCTAGTTTCAAAACTTCCAAAGAACCAACCTACACTTCTACAGGATGGGAGTGAATGAGGGATGGCACAGTGAACATTTCTTTTTGATGGGACCCAAAGATTTTGAACACGAATAAACTCATAACTGGAAAGAAGAAATGCATAATGAGATTGAGCAGTGGTTGAAAGAAGAGCTAAAAGTAGAAAGCTTTTCTTTTCTCAACAACTAAAATTGATGTTACTTGATTGTACTGCATTTTGACAATGTTTACACTTATAATTAAGCAAAGGTAAAAAAAATAGAATTGGAGGTTTAATTTTGAAAAAATAATCAGAATCAAAGAATCACAGGATTTAGAGCTGCAAAAGTCTTCAGAGATCATCTGGTTCTATGCTCACAGATGTGAGAATTTATTAACTTATAGGTAAAATTTTAAAGCATCTGAAGCTCGGTTTAATTATAAATTACAAATGATTCTAGAAATAAACAGTAATTTCAAAGCCAAGTGGTACTGATTAGAAGGACTATGAATATATACTTAATCATAAGTTCACTTACATATGAGCAGAAATGAACATATAAACACATTTGTGCACATGTCACAAACTTGGCCCCTCTTGGTTCTCTTGGCTCTCACCCATGCAACCCAGTCAGGATGCTTTAATGAATACCCAAGGGGATTCTGCAGCACAAAATATTCCCTGGCCTGTTTGGAAATGAGACAACAATCCCTCTTGGAGTTGTCTTTGGTACAAAGATTTTCCTTTTTTCCCAGCAAATGAGAACCATGTTCATCACTAGAGTAAGAAGAGACTAGCTGGCTGTCTCCAATGAGCACACTGAGTAAACACCCCAGAGGTTTGAGACAGTCAAGGAGGCTTATAATGAATGTACTATTCATAGCACAAATACAAAAGTAAATTGCCAAATAATAAATGCTGAATCTTTGGAATTTGGAATGGCTAGCTTTATGAAAAAAAAAGTCTTCTGCATGAGTCAGAATCATTAACATAACTTTGCTGTGTCTGCACATTTCTGGCAGGTTAATTTTTGATAGCTGAGGAAGAGCAAAGCTTCCAACCAATTTTCTAAATCATCTTTAGGCAAACATCCAGAGGCAATCACCTGTAGATTCCTGCCTAAAGACCCAGGTATGTTTTGAGAAAGCAGTCAGATTCCTGAATGATTTACAAAGTTAAGCATCAGAGACTCTCATGTAACTACCTTTGACTGAAAATTAGTAACTAAAAAAATATGCATGACACATTTTATCCTCAACATCATTACTTCACTCGAAGGGGAAATGCATCAGGAAAAGGCAAATTTACCCTAGCTATTCAAATAATTTTTAGACTCCTATTTATGAAAGGTACTTCTAGTATGAGATCACTAAAAGTAAAAGTGAAATAGGCTTGATAATAAGAAGGACATATGGTCATTTAAATGTAAATATATTACCATTTTGCTTTTAATAAGGTTCAAATAGTCCCATTAACCACCGGGTGCTATGTCAAGTTTTTAAACAGGCTAACAAAATCAAAAAATAAAAAGTTAATTTTAATTTGAGACAACTGAAATACAAATCAGAAATGATCCAGAATACAGTGATCTAAACAAGTGAGCTATTAACAGTTTGATGATATGCTGTCATTTCCAAATAAATAACAGGGATCAATTTGAAAATTTAATGAAACATTCACATCTGAATAGAATTATAACTACAGCCCTTAGAAAGAAGTTAAGAATATTTGTTCGCTGTCATCAAAAATTTGAATCATTTATTTGTTCACAATAAATCTTGACTGTAAAATAAATTATCACAGTCACTTTTGTTTTTCAAATCTTTTGACAAATATTGTAATGATGATATTAGTGATACAATATCAGTAAATATCATATTGGCAAAAGAATAATTTACTTCTTATTATGCCTTAAATTTTAATAAAAGTATATAGGCCTTTTTAAAAATTTAATGAATACCTGGGACTATTCTAACCTTTTTAAAACAAACATTTAATCTTCATAAAAAATTAGTGAAAGAAATTTCTATAAGAAAGATAAAGTGGGGCTGGGATTGTGGCTCAGTGGTACAGCGCTTGCCTCGCATGCGTGAGGCACTGGGTTTGATCCTCAGCACCACATAAAAATAAATAAATAAAGATACTGTGTCCATCTAAAAAAAAAAACTAAAAAAATATTTAAAAAAAAAAAAGAAAGATAAAGTATTCCTGCCTAAGAACCACAATGACTTTTTAAACTTAAAAAATTAACACAAGAACTGAGAGTATAAAAGTCCAAGATTAACAACATTTAAAATTAAGACTAAATTTACAGTGATTTCTAATATATTTCTAATATAGGCAAGAAGATAAAACCTAGATGGTGAAAAGGTACAGTTACATTATGTTTTTGAGAATAGTTTATGGAAAAATCACTTTCAAACTAAATCATGTTCATTCCTTATCACCATTCATCCTTCCATAATGACCAGTAAGGCACTAGAGATGTCCCCAAGCTGTTTGATGGTCCTCCCAGTGAGACCTAAGGTCTATGTCCTCAGCCCGTAAATCTAGGAGGGCCCCTGAATCTTCAACTAATAGAAGGTGGCAGAAGCAATACTATATGACTTCTGCAGTGGAGATCATCAAATGCCATGCAGCATTCCCTTGGTCACCTTGACATCTGCCCCTTCCAAATACAGCTGTCACACTGGGAAAAGCCCAAACCACATGGACAGATCATCTGTAGGTTCTTTAGTCAATAATCCAGGTGGAACAGCCTTCAAGTTGCCACAGCCCAGAAACCAAGATGCGAGGGGGAGCTTCCCGATGAGTTCAGGCCCCAGAGCATTGACACCAAGGCCTCTGGAAGAGTCCCCACTGAGGTCTTAGACTCTGCAGAGTGGAGACAAGCCCTCACCTTTATGTCCTTCAGAATTCTACCTACATAACATGCAAGCATCATAAAATGGATGTTTTCTGTGCCTTTAGACTTGGTATAGTTTGTTGTGCAGCAGTAGATAAGTGGACTATTCCTCTAGCTAATTTAATTATCTAAGTTCATTTCCATAATAGAAACTGCAAAAGTAATAAAATAACTATTTTAATGATCCTTTGTTCCAAATGTACTGTTAACACTTCACATTTATGGTTTTGTCTCTACACATAGCCTTTATATAAAACATTAATATTGGAATGGAAATATATAAATATTTATTTAAAAATGGAAATATGTAAATATTTCCATTTATGAGATGAGAGTATTAAGTCTATGAGAGTACAAGTGACCTACCCATAGCATAAAAGTAGCAAATATCAAAACCATAATTTACTTGGAGTTATTTGAGGAAGCTGAGATTATTAATAAAACACACTGTTGGGAAGGAAAAAAATGCAATTCCTTTCATAAACGTGCATGTCAAAACCATTAATGTAAATTTCACTGAACTATTTCACTCTCAAGAGTACTTACTGGCTGGGCACAGTGGCGCACACCTGTAATCCCTGCACTTTGGGAGGCTGGGACAGGAGAATCATGAGTTCAAAGCCAGCCTCAGCAATGGCGAGGCACCAAGCAACTCAGTAGACCCTGTCTCTACATAAAACACAAAATAGGGCTGGGGATGTGGCTCAGTGGTCGAGTACCCCTGAGTTCAATCCCCAGTACCAAAAAAATTTTTTTAAATATTAAAAAAACAAAAAAAGAGTACTTCTGAAGGAAGTTCGAACCTCAGCAACCTGCCATTATGAGAACTCAAGAGGAAAAACAAGACATTATCTCAGGCAGCAAAGTCCATGTAAATTAGGAGAGTTTCTTCAAGGCCATCATATCAGCACCCACCATCAGTCTACATACATAAGGTACCAAACATCTCAAAGAGCTCCAAGTGCTGAAAAGATCTGAAGAGAAGGGGATTCCTACAACCACATTATCTTAAAGATGAAGGGCCTCCGAAGAGTAGCCAGTCCAATTGCTCCTTTAACATGAACGTAGTGCTGTGACTTTCAGAACACCCCCAACTTTTCTGACTCCCACTAGTTATTTCCTAAACAGCTTGCTGCTCCCTCGGGTAGACTGACTGCTTCAGTAAAGTCTATACTGCCTAAAGTTTGAGGATGATAGATTAATTACCACTGTGTCAAATACTTTTCCCCTTCAAAGAGTGACTAATCCCCAGTTCTCAGTTATATATAGGGCATAAGATAGAAATTATCTATACTGTCTTGAAAGATACTAAAAAGAGAAACAAGGCAAGGAGGCATCAATTACAAAAAAAAAAAAAAAAGGAGCACATATTTGTTCCGAACATGAAATAATTCACATGATAATGTGAGTCATCATGAGTCCATAATGACTTGGGACCTCCTCCTCCTGCTACTCTAATGTTCTAATAAGGACAAAGGAAAAAAGAATTTGAAAAGCAACCATGTTATGGCTTCCTATATTCCAGGCCCAGGTATCAACCCAAGTACCCAGCTCAATCCATATAAAGCTACCATGAGGAAGATGCTCCTTTGTCCATTTTAAAGATGAGGAAACCACAAATCAGATTAGTGCTCATACAATGTATGAATAATGACGGCTAAGTACACATAATACCCATTTTCCCCTTTTCATATTATTGAACAGGGCAATGCATTCATTTTACTCAGATGACATTTCCTAACCATCTTTTGAGCTGGGTGAGGCCATAGTTAAGTTTGAGCTAAACATTTATGTGTTGTGTGAAGAGATGTTGATTTCAGTGAAAAACATTCCTTTTTGGTATCTGTGCTTTGCTTCCTTCCTACATGCAACATGGATGGAAGACAAGATAGCTACTGCTCCAGCGACCAATTTGTGAGATGAGCCTGAGAATGAAAATCAGAGACAAAATGTCCAAGACACACAAAGCCTACTGCCTACTTCTAAACTTCCTTTGCCAAGACAGAAAAATAAATTTTTTACTGGTTAAGCCCCTAATAGGTTGCGCTTTCTGATAAATGCTGTTAGACACAGTTAATCCTTATAAATGTATTAACGTTACATAAAAACAGAGCCAAACAAAATATTCAAAGCTCAGAGAAAGCAATTTATACATAATAGTCAACTTCAAACCTTAATTTCTATTTCATCCTGCATGAAACCCATACTTCATTTCCAGACAAAATGTATAAATTTAAAGATAGACATGAGGACTCTAATTGTCGAAACTACATAATGCTCTTTGGATCATATTGCAGACAAGATGAGAAGGGGAAGGAAGCTTAGCAAGAATAGCAAAGCTTAAGGTAGAATCAAAATTGCTACAGTTAGGTGACTCTAAGCTGTATGCTATGCACGTACAATACAACCAACCAATAAATTCTACCTATTATTTACACAGTGACAGATAAAGGAAAATGAGGTGTAGCTCGATAAACAAGCTCTCTCCTAAAGCAGATTTAGACACTATTCATCCCCTTCTTCTCAGTTCCAAAGCCTGCTTAGCTGAAACTGTAAAATAAATTCCAACCCTCAGAACATTTCAAGGAGGAATAATGTTCAAAACTGGCCCAGGCTTTATTTTTCTTCACTTTGACATTGATTAGATGTGCTTTTAAAAGAAAAATTGGTAGGTGTCTCAAAGAATAAAGAGTATTTTAGACAAATATGACAGCTAATTTTAAGTCCACTTGAGATTTTGCCTAGATGCTCTAGCTGTTAACCATTTCACCCTTTTTATCATCAATCTATAACCAATCATGTCAGATGAGGTCTTATTGCAGACCAAATTATATCAAAAGCAATCAATATTTTAATATTAACCCAGTATCTGCTATTTAGTAAAGCTGATTACATAACTACAGTGAAATTTGTTTTTAAAAGACCTTAGACAAACAATAAATTGACTAAAATAATGGAAATAAAATCACTGATGAGTTGCATAGTAAATAATGGAAATAAGACTCAATATTTGGAAAGAAATGTTACATAAGCAGTAATTTAATTTAACCTTTCATTTAGGGCATGCCTAGTCACATGTAACTCTCTGAATGAAGCACACAACTCCCCACAGGTCTGCTTTAGCAGATAATCTGAAAATCTTTAAGAATGACTAAAAAAAAAAAATTTACAGTAGTATTTGAACTAACTGCTAAAGAAACAAAGGCAAGTAAATAAGAATGTTTCAATTTCAGTGTGTCAACACTGCATTTCAAACATATTAGCAGTTTGCCCCCTGAAACTTTTAAATGATTTCAAACCAAGATATTATACCCTCCTTGTTGAGGGGTGTTGAGAACAGCTTCAAAACATAAACCAAACTAATTTTGTTGTAAATAGTTTTACATTTCTTTAAAGCATTACTAAAAAAAATTGAAGATTCCTGTCATTGTTTTTTTTTTTTTCTGTTGACTCCATGAGCAAGGACATATAGACAATAGAGTTGGCATTGCATATACACTTTTGAGTGAATGAATGATGAAATACAACTCTGACAATAAATAGTTAAGGCGACTGTTTAATTCATGTTAAGAGAGACCTAATGGTATGATGGAAAGAATAGCCAAGAAAGTTCTAGACAGTCCTGGATGTAGTCAGACAACAGAAAAGGCATTTACCATGTGTAAACATTCAATCTTCAGTACAGAAAGAAGTCAGTAATGCACTGTTTCTATGGATGCTACAATGTACAGTTCCTGATGATTTCTCCTCATCTGTAAGTGATGAATTTTATTATTACTGATACTTTAAGTATCATTTTATTATATCAAAAAATAAATCATGATTTCTGGTACACCCAAATTACAGAGGGGCTGGGAAAATGTAACCCAGACCCTCTGTAATTTGATCTGAAAAGAGTCAACATATAAATATCATTATGAGAGAGAGGAAAAAAAGCCAACTTTAAATTATGGGAATAGATTGAAAATATGGTGAAAAATAAGCCATTTGAATGATTTTTGATTCCCATCACAACTTATGCACATAAGCCAAGATTTACAAGTTGTGTTATCAAAAAGTTGCATGTCTCCTGAACTTTCAGAAAAGAGCTAAATGCATTTATAGAATTAACATTACACAAACAGCCATACATTTTGGTGTGTATACACGAAAAAGTACACAAGCAAGATTTCTATTAATGAAAGCACCCTGAACTGTAATAGAAGACAATGAAATGTCGTTAGGTGTTGTATCTACCACTCTATCCTTGGTTTCTGTACTATGAAGAGAATTCAACAAATACTTGCTAAATTAATGGCTAGAAGACGTGGCTTCTGAAAGTGTTCTTTATTATCTTTGAAAGCAAATGTACTCATTGCAAAGATATCTGAAACTAAAATGTATACAAAAAATTTAAGTATTTATTTCTCTCCCTTAAAAAACAAGCAATCATGAGACAGGTATTTCTTTAAAGTCAGTATTGTTTAGTTTGAACCTAAATTCATATATAAGCATATGTTGAAACTAAGCAAATTTGAGCACAAATCATCAGTTCCTAGAGTTTTGTAAATTTTTTTCATTAAATAAACCCTTAATAGTCCTTACCATATAGAAACATAGGAACGATTAAACTCACTCCTGGTATTGATATAAGTTGTCAGACACTGCTTAGCTTACCCCATAACTAGTCCCATTATTAATCATCCTACAGAAAACTCTTCCCTGATCACCTGTTGTAAGACAGATAGCAGCTGGGCAATTTCATATAATAAGGAACTTGGGCTTTCAAGGCAGTAGGGAAAAGAATCAGAAGCTTCGCAGCTGTGAGCCAAGCTCAAGGGCTCC
Organism: Geosciurus inauris; assembly: GCA_004024805.1. Lineage (NCBI taxonomy): Eukaryota > Metazoa > Chordata > Mammalia > Rodentia > Sciuridae > Geosciurus > Geosciurus inauris. Next base: position 17,797 of record PVHX01013603.1, on the reverse strand, counting down.
ACCCTTCTTTCACTACATAACAAAAATCAGCTGTTGCCTCAACAGCTGGCAAGTGGCTGATGAAAATGAGATCTGAAAATAGTTGTAGATTGTATGTAGAAGACAGCATAGTTAGGAGGCCACAGAGAGTAGCAAAGTGATGTGATAAGGGTAAGAAATACAAAGAAAGCTAATAGAAGTAATTGGCATCCCAAGCTGCTGCTGACAAACTGTGGCAGGAACTACTCACAGGCAGTATGGAATCCTATAACCTGGAAAATCTTGTTAAAGAATGGTAGATAAATATCTGCCTGAAGGCATTTTATTGCCCTATCTGAAAGTAAAGGAGCTAGATTACCATTTGAACTATGTCCTCGCCCTCCCATCTGCTTACCACTCAATGCTATTACTATGTAGTGGTGTGTTTAAAATAAAGTATGAAAGTATGATAATTATAAACAGGAAGGTATCTGTGACAAATGTTAAGATGATGGCTCTTACTCTTCTAGCAGACTGCAGTTTGAGAGTAACAAAATATTCACAGCCACTAATTTACTTAGCACACCCAAGTTCGTGTCATCCCATGCCAAGCAGTGGGCAAGACAACAATTAATGAAGCATGAGCATGGTCTTCAGTAACTGCATGTTGGAAATGAAGGCATAAACAATAGCAGCAATGCTTCTTATGATGTGCTGAAAGTGCACAAAAGAAGGGAACATCCTCTGCTAGAGACAAAACATGGGAAGACATGCAGGAGAAAGGGGCAGACTATAATGCTTCATAAATCCAGGTAACATCCAGCCTTGTTTTGAAGGATGACTACGCTTTGTCTGAAGAAGAACTTCTTAAAAAGGTATTACAGGAAAATAAGAGCACATGCAAATGCAAAGACCAGGATAGATAAGATAAGCAGTTAACTGGAAGACAAAAAGAATTTGCTGAGCAGTACTCAAGGTTTGGCAGCAGCTAAAACCTTACACGTGTAATAATACTGATCCACAAGTCTATTTTTCTTCAGCTGTCCTTGACAGTCTGACTAAAGAGAGCACAAGTAAAGACAGCAAAATTGAATGAGCTTCAGAGACCAGAGGACAAAAAAGGAAAGAAAGACAACGCATAAGATGCTTTCTCTTCATTTACCACAGTGCAACACACTCACCAGATTTCGGATGCGTTCTTCAGATCAGCATCTGCAGAAGGGTAAGGGAAAAGAGAGGATTATGTGTAGAGTACCCTACTTAATAAACTCTTCAATGTAAACAAACACTCTTTGATTAAAAATAAAACACTAAGTATATAACAAGCAAAGATAAGTGATAAAAAACAAGAGTAGAAAAGCAGAAAGATAGAAGTCATCCAGTGAAGTCTTATCCCTTTGCTAAGTATAAAAGTTTTAAGTGGGGGCTGGGGTTGTGGCTCAGTGTAGAGCACTTGCCTAGCATGCATGAGGCTCTGGGTTCAATCCTCAGCACCACATATAAATAAATAAACAAATTAAAAAAGTATTCTGTCCATCTACAACTAAGTTTAAGTGAAGATTATCACTTTGCCTACTTCTTTGTCCACTGTTTAATATAACCAATACCACTCCATCTCTGCCAGAGTCCATAGGTTCCACCAAGCTAGAGACTCTTTTTTTAGGGGCTGATTCCATCTGCACATTCCCAATTACAAATTCAGGATATAGCCACTCCATACCAAGAAACCCAAGAATGGGTTTTAATTGGGGATATTTTATGAGTTTATTTTGTCATTGTGTAATAACTATAAAACATTAAATACTGGTTTAATTTTCTCAGTATTCTGCATTTAAACTCACATAATATAAAAGAACATACCATTATATATATTTATGAATGCATACTTCTATCTGAGAAGAGAAAGAGAAACAACAGTTTTATGTTTATTACTTATATAGTAATCTAGGCCTCATGGAGAAAGAAAAACAAGTTCTGCAACTCTACTGTAACACTGTTTAAATGACATTTATTTGTATTCTATCAAATGGGCATTTATATCCTTAAAACATTTTTGTAAGGAAAATATGTCTAGAGGATAGACGACCTTAAATACAAATTCAGTCCTTGCTATTTTACCATATCCCTGACCAGTGGAAAACAAGCCCACCCCTTTCATCTTATTTACTACTACATAAATCAGTGTAACTGCAGTCACCTAATAAACTTTCACAGCTAAAAGCCTCATGCTGAAGTTTACACCTACAAATTTTTGCAATATAAAATATGACAGGTGGATCTGGGGATGTAGGCTCCATGGTAGAATGCTTGCCTAGCATGCAGGAGGCTCTGGCTTTAATCCTCAGAAATGTAAAAAAATAATAATTGCAAAAAAAATTAAAATATGACAGGTTGGGAAAGTTAGGTAGATCTAATGGCAACCAATGATTCTAATCTATGCATTTAACTATTTTTAGTAGTAAAGTGAAATTTAATTTAAAACAATCTTAACAATGTGGTTAGACTTATTAGATTGCACAGTGAAATAACGTCCTTTAACTTATTTTATGATGACAGTATTGAAATCAACCTTGAGTTTCATTCACAAATAAGACATTAATAGCCTTTTAATACTATTTGCCAAAGATTCCACTAACACAAACATGACTTTTTTTAAAATGGCTTTGAAGCAAAAGAGACTAATATGGTTATTAAGTAGTTTTCCTTCAAAACAAAGTGAGGGCTTTAAAGAAAAGCCAATATTGTAATTAAGAAGGTCTTATTAACTATTACAAGTATATATCATTTAAAACTTTAAGTCGGTTTCTTTTAATTTACAGTTAGAGGGATCAAGTTCCTCTCTCATGTAGAAACTTCTCCCAAGAGAAAAACAAAAAACAAACACACAAAAAACAGACAATCTCCATTCCTTCGTCACTGCTACCCAGGGGAGAAGTACAGGGTATAGGAAAGGTAGGTCCTTCAGAGCCTGTCCCTAATGTAAAAATTTTTCAACACAGCATAAGTTTGCACAGGATCTGGATCTCTTCTCTTTCTCTCAATATGGGTAAGTTTGACTCAAAGGGAGAAGTAATTGGTAAACCATTTGAATGCAAGTATAAATGGTGGTTTGTCACTGAAATCTCCCAGTAATAAGGCAAACAGTTTGATCTCTACCAGATGCTTATGTTTATTTAGCATTTGGTTTGAAATTCAAACTCTTACATCAACACACAGAGGGGTCAAGGTTTCTAACTAGTAATTTACTAAAATCTTACTCATCTTTGAATATTCATTTCTCATATCTCCTATGATTCCCTTGTTGACACTGTTTCTCTTCAATGTTCCTATCACTCTCTGTAGATTGTTTACAGAACTTGTCCTATTTCCTTCCTTAAAGCTAGGGACTGTGCATCATTGGTATGCCGTATGAACACTGCCTTATATGGAAGAACTTTTCGAAAATCATTTTAAATTAAACTCTAAACTTGATATATCTTTAATGCTAAAGAGAATACTAACATTAAGAATGTGTTCATGAAGTATTAAGAGAATGATAATCCACAAAAATGAAATCACCGTATACATTCTATTTACCCAAAAAATAAAGTACATTTCTAAGCAGTTCAGGGGAAATTGTGAGCCAACAGCCTTCAGGCAATGATAACTCGTGCACTGGGAATTTCTATGTATTTTCTGCACTGCTAGTTCTAATGTTCATGAAAAATGCATACAACTATTTCACTGGAAAACTCCTCTGTGATATAACCAGAACTTCATTGGGGGCAGGGGTTCAGACATCAATCCTAAATTTAAACTTACATAAAGACAGGATATTTAATGTTTAAAATATCATAAATGGCTTTTGCTTCAAATATAAATCATTATATAAGATAATGGAATAAGCAAACAAAGAATACAGAAACTCTCAAATGGCTAACAAGCTTCCTTGTGGCAATTAACACTCTTATGTTTAAAAAACACTGGAGCACAACTTAATCGGTCTAAAGACATTCATTCACCTCATTTAACACATATTTACTGAACACCAACTACATTCCTGGTCCTCTGTGGGGCAATGGATGTACAACAGTGCAATATAATAGACAAAATCCCCAATCTTCTTGAGGTTACAATTTGGCACAGGCAGTCAGATATTAAACAGATAATCAAGCAAATAAAATCATGAATAAGGACTACCCAGGAAAAGTGGATGGAGTGAGAGAGAGTGCTCTAGATAAAGACAACAATTTGTGTGAACACTGTCAGAAACAAATCACAACTAAAGAAACAGGCCAAGGGGCCTGGAGGAAAGCCGCCCATGAAAAGAATGATGTGAGCAGGAGCAGGAGGGATAGAGGTCCTCAGACGAGGAACCACCTGGAATTGTATCCTAAGAACAATGGAAAGAAAGTAACAGAGCAAGGAGTTGCATGATCAGATATAGTCTAATAGTTAAATCATGACAAATACCATAATTAATGTTATAATTTCTAATGCTTCAATATACTATGAAATATAAAATAAATTTCTACCAAATACATAATGTTAAAATAGGATAAAATTCAAATCTTAAGAGTCAGTCGTGTATCTAAATGTATTTTTGTGCTCATAGGTAAAGTTCGTGCTCACACTTCACTATAGACAAGTGATAAATACGGTGATGTTTACTAAAACCTCAGAAGAGTTCAGGTTACAAAGGGATGTGGGTGAAGGAGAAGCCACTGCCAATTCAGAGTTCAGATTTTTAATTTCTAAGTAATTTACAAATTTAATTAAAAAAATGAAGGCACAATTTAAAATATATTTTCTTTGAAAACATTTCTAAGCCACTTGTAGATTAATCTGCCTAAGTAGGATATGGATGAAAGTGGGCTCAATACATTGATGCTAAATTAAGAATCTACAAGGTGTACAATTTCTTGATTAAGTCAAAAACTCCTATCCCTGTCACTCAAGACCTTCTGGAACCTCTATTAAACCATATATTCTTTTCCCAAACTTATACCCTATATATTCATAAAAACTACCACAAACATCTCTGTCATCTTTACTGAATCATCCTATTTCTTTATTTACCACATCTGTAAGTTATTTCAATCCTTTAAGATCCAGCATAAGCTCTATCTACTTCATCAGTTCATTCAACAGATTATCCAGGTGTTTCCTAAAAATTACAAAGATTGACTCTCACTATAAATCTATACAACATAATCTATATATAAATAAAATATAGAAGCCGGGCACGGTGGCTCAAGCCTGTAATCCCAGCACTTAGGGAGGCTGAGACAGGAGAATCGCGAGTTCAAAGCCAGCCTCAGCAACGGCGAGGTGCTAAGCAACTCAGTGAGACCCTGTCTCTACATAAAACACAAAATAGGGCTGGGGATGTGGCTCAGTGGTCGAGTGCCCCTGAGTTCAATCCCCAGTACC
>PVHX01013603.1:0-12327 GCA_004024805.1 Geosciurus inauris | reverse complement strand
TAAAAATAAAAATAAATAAATAAATAAAATATAGAGAGGTTTCATCTAAAAATGAGAATAACAGCCACATTTCTATTATTTAAATAAAAACAGTAAATTCTCAGTAAGTATAAAATATTGTGCCTAAATATAATATCCACTAAAATCATGTTTCAATTATTTCATTTGACAAATTTTATTAAGCATGTACTATTTCCCTAGCATTACACATAAAATTGTAGTCAAAAGATAAATTACTTTCTCTTAAAATTTAAGTAAATGTATGAAGAAAACTTATATTTTGTGGCAAGTATTAAGAAAGAAATGAGAATTTATGGAGACCCTTCTGGTAATCCATGAGAATATACACCTTTACTGAAATATCTATATGTATGTAGCCCTACATATCCATTGAACTTTCTTAAAAATTTACTTGAAAAATATGGAATTAGCAAATGTAGAAAACCAACACTTATTCCACAAAATTTTATTTCAGCATTGAAAGAATAAGAAAAAATGAAGCTGGGCGCGGTGGCACAAGCCTGTAATCCCAGCATTTAGGGAAGCTGAGACAGGAGAATCCCAAGTTCAAAGCCAGCCTCAGCAACAGCAAAGCACTAAGCAACTCAGTGAGACCCATCTCTACATAAAACACAAAATAGGGCTGGGGATGTGGCTCAGTGGTTGAGTGCACCTGAGTTCAATCCCTGGTACAAAAAAAAAAAAAAGGATAGATTAAACAAATCTATATCTGTTTGACAAATATTCAATGAAGCTCTACTTTATTTGAAAGGAAGCTAGAGGTTTTTTTGGGGGGTTGTTGTTTTGGGGGTGTGTTGTGAAAAATAAAATCATGCTTAGAGGTGGGCAGATAAGGAAAATTCACAAGACTGATTTGGAAAATCCTCCTGCTATGGTTTGAAGGTCTGTGTTTTCCCAAAATTTGTCCCTTGGAAACTAAGACCAAAAGTAAGATGAAGTGTGGATATTTTAGGAAGTAATTAAGTCATGAAGTCAAGCCTTCATGAATAGGATTAGCATCCTTATTAAAGGAGTCTAAGGCAAGAGGCCCACTGTTTTCTGTCTTCTGTCAGTGAAGCAGAGAGCAGCCCTCATCAGACACCAAGTCTTCTGGCAACTTGGTTCTAGATTACCCAGCCTCCAGAACTGTAAGAAATAAATGTCTGTTAATTATAAATTACCTAGTCTCAGATACTTTGTTACAGTAGCACAAATGGACTAAAACAACCCTATTTAGGTAGATCTGAAAACTGAAATGGTCATCAACAATGCACACTTAAGTAAACAGATATTTTGATTGATAAACCCAACAGCCAGCTCTGCCTCAAGAATCCATTTCTTAACTCCTCTCTAATTCTAAAGTAACAATTATGTTATCTCAATGTCATATTTGGTTTTACCAATTTTGAATGGAAATGATAACCTGAAAGAATTCCTATTTTCATATTCAGATTTCATTACTTTCAAGCAGCATTTAAACTCTCATAGAAATAAAACATACTTCTTGCTGCTTATCCCCCCCCCCCACCATTTTGCTTTTTTCTGTATATCAACTTTGACTCATTTTGTCATTCTTTTTCTGTGTTTGCATTTAAGTGGGCAGGCCAGCAAGACCAGGAGATTGAAAGATTTAGATGGTCATTCTGCTCAGAGTTTTAAGTTTTCTGTTTGTTGTCTCCTGGGAGAGTAGCATCCATAGTAACAAATGCAAATGCGTTTACTTTAGGGCTATTTTAATGGTCATCAGTGGAAGCAGGGGATTGCTATATAGGACCAAGCCTCTCTAGGTACAAGGGATTAGCAATAATTTCCTCTTTAAGCACTAATAGCTAAGATTTCATTATATTGACGTTTGATACACATTAAGCAGTCAATCACATGTTTAGCATCTATAAACACCCCTCTCTCTACCATCAGAGCCCTACAGATATAGCTACATTCTGTATGTGGGACAAATCACCTGGACTCTACATGAATATTTCATCACTCAGGCTTTGGAAACGGCTCCCCTTCCATTTGTTATAGAAACTATTTAAAACAAAAACTTACAGTGAGGGGAAGAGAAGGGGCATGGGGGCGGGAAAGATGGTGGAATGAGATGGACATCATTACCCTAGGTACATGTATGACTGCAAATATGGTGCAATGCTACATTGTGTACAACCACAGAAATGAAAAGTTGTGTTGCATTTGTGTACAATGAATTAAAATACATTCTGCTGTCATATATACATAATTAGAATTAATTAATTGATTGATTTAAAAAAAACATACAGTGACTGCTCTTATTAGTTTTGGAGAAGACACCCAACCTGTTCACAGACTTCCTTGAAGATGGAAAATTCAGGGAAGAACAGACACAAATGACTTTCTGGAGAGGTGGTTGAAGTGAGTAGGATACAGATAGTATAAAAAGCCTGCCTGATCCCAATGGCTGGGAGGCTGAGGCAGGAGGATCATGAGTTCAAAGCCAGCCTTGGCAAAAGTGAGGTGCTAAGCAACACAGTGAGACCCTGTCTCTAAAAAAAAAAGGGCTGGGAATGTGGCTTAGTGGTCGAGTGCCCAAGTTTAATCCCAAGTACACACACACAAAAAAAAGCCCGCCTATCTGAAATAAGATTATATATTTGTTTTTGAGGATGTTTTTATCACTCTGCGGGTATTTAACAATTATTGTATTTGATAAATAAGTCAAAATAATTTTTCCATAGATTTTAAACGTAAGCCACTTATGAAAGTGAGCCTTAAAATACATGCTGGTTTTTTTTTTAAACAAGGCTAAATATTTAGTGTAGATTGCTTTATGTAAAATGCAGTTTTAAAATTAAAAAATTATAAGTATTAAAAAACAAAAATATCCGTTTTAAACTTCATAAAATTTCAATCACCTCTTCCTTTTATAGCAGGGACTGAAAACTGACCCATTAAATAATTTACCCTGAGTGGCACAGTAACATTGGAATCTCAGTTTACCTAAAAATAAACTGTAATTATTAACTTTCACTCTCCAGTTCTAAATTGATGCTTATCAATTTTAGGTTAATCCCCAAATAGCTTTGAAATAGTGTGACTGAGGCAAAATTTGGAAAACCAAGATTCTATTTCTTTTCAAATGTACACATACATGCTCATTCACACACATAAATATAATTGGGGTTGTTACTTTGACAAAATAATATTTAAGTTCCATACATAGGTAAAACTTGAAAACAGAACCCTACATACAAACAGTTCCTATAACAGTTAAAAATATTTTCCTCTTGAGAAAATCCTCAATTTGTTAAAATGTTCTAAGTACCACAGTGGTTAAGGATTTAAATAATTTTTAACCTTCTCATAAAGATCTAAAGAGACAATGTAGAGAAGACACAGTAGGTCTATTTGCTACAGTACTTAGTTTGTACTCTTATACTGTAAGAACAAATGCTAATTACTCTTCAGACCTAAAGGTAATCTCAGCATCTGCTAATTAAAAGATCACATCTTCTGCAAAATCAGCATTACCATTCAAATGAGAACATTAATCAGTTTGAAAAATTCAAAATCAATCAGGTGAAAGGAGAAAGTTGTAGGCCTTCAATGAATTGATAACAGCACAAACCCAGTATTGCAAAGGACCATGTCAATTTACATTTCTCAGCAATATAAATTCACAGTGTTACCAAAGTTACTCAAAAATGTATTTTATTGTGCTTCAGTATTTTGCCCTAACCATTTCATTACATATGGTCTTTACATGCAAAATCACAACATCATCTGGCTCCTAAAGAGGGCTCATTCTACATTTAATGCACTGGAGATGTGATTACTGACCAGATTTTAAAAGAAATATTGCAGAGTTTTTAAACAGCTAATGCATCTTGGTGAGTCATTTCCAGAATACTAATAATTACAGAAAAGCTCAATTATATTAATTATTTTATAGCTGTTTTGGCTTTTTTTAACTTAACTGATAGTTATGTTTTCTATGGTCTTTATCAATATTCAGAACATTCAAAATGCAGACAGGGGTTATACTTCATAGTCAAAGAAACACAGGCCTGTTCCAGATTTGTTCATGTTGTAGTCACAGACAAAAGACTCACATTTTCTTAGTGGTGATCTCTCCTGTCACATTTTATCAGGCACCTTCTCTCCATGTAACAAAACATGGTTAACCTAGCTTCCAACTGAAAGAATGCTCAAACATTCAATAGAAACTCTTGTCTCAAAACCTAAAATTTCTAAATATGGATTAAGACATACAAAATAAAATACTTTATTTAATGCTTTCAATTGCTTAAATTGAAAGGATATAATTTATATAAAATTTCCTGCAACTATAATAAACATATATGTAGATAATGTGAAGAGTCCTAACCACTTATCCATTAAAAGAAAACACTACAGAGAAAATAAACTTAAGTGAATTCTTTCTACAACAATAACGTAAAATGTAAAAATGCAAATTGGGAGTACAAATGGGAATGAGTAAATAAAGTTTCCTTTCATTTTGGTGAAAAATAAATTAGTAAACATTATATACGAATTCACAAGCAGAGCAAAAAATAGTAATGTAACAATATCTGCAACAGGAAATCAGATTCATAGTCTTGTTTATCTAAAAAGGTAGAAGACCTAGACAGATTTACAATAATGATTTCATCAGGCAGATAAACAGTTTTGATATATAACATGCTGAGGAAACTTAGCTCTAATTCACTTTATTGGATTAAGAAATGAATAACAACTTCATGTGGCAATTGTATTTCAAAAGAATTATTGCTGGAATTTATCATGTTTTCCTTAAACTTAATAAAACAGACAACATGAGCTGACATATATCTTACAGTGACCTCCACTTCTGAAGACTAAAAAATCATTAAAGATAGTTCACTACCATAATATTGATGCATGCTCATAAAAATTTTATTTCATACATATAAACCCTTGAAAAGTCTTATTGAATAACATTCATAGGTAGTAAAAATTGTTTCCTTATAATACCAAAAAACAAAAAAGAAAAGTCTTGAATGATATAAACTTTATCTCCATGATGCATACAGTAGAACAGCAGCCAATGTGCTCACCAAAAAAAACCAAAAAAACAATCACCAAAAAAACACTGCAGGTGTCTCACCACTGATCACAAAGGAAGCACATTTAGGAATCAGATGAGTTCTCAGGAGCAAACTCACTATATCCAAACTCACAGAGACTGACTTACATAAATGAAATGTGAATCTATTTATGAATTGGGACCAGGATACTACACAGCACCCACCAATCCATTTTCTCCCTAATGGTTAATTTCAGGGAAGTCAAACTAACTTGAAACCAGAAGAAGAATGAAATTTAGCAACTCAAATATTTAATGACTTCCATAGATACTCAAGTTATCTCACAGTTAGTAGTGCCGGTCTAACCCAACAGGCACAGGATTTATTTTATATTAACCAGTTAATATAAGACAGTTAACAGCCGGGCATGGTGGCGCACGTCTGTAATCCCTGCACTTTGGGAGGCTGAGACAGGAGAATCGCCAGTTCAAAGCCAGCCTCAGCAACGGCGAGGCACTAAGCAACTCAGTGAGACCCTGTCTCTACATAAAACACAAAATAGGGCTGGGGATGTGGCTCAGTGGTCCAGTGCCCCTGAGTTCAATCCCTGGTACCAAAAAAAAAAAAAAAACAGACAGTTAACAGTTAATGTAAGACAGTTATTCTTAGTGACACATTATTTTATCAGATATGGTGGCAGTACTATAGTCAGTCCTTGGAAGAAGCTCCTGCCAGGGGATAATTACCTAGATAAGAATTTGCAACACCTATGCCATCCATCCTTCGGGCATTCTGTGCTCATCTAACCATTTATGGAATTGTCTCTATAAAACAATTATTTCCACTCTTTTATAATTACCACACATATAAACAAAATACAGTTTAGTACTTCCATTTAGTACTTATCTACAGAGCTCAAATTTAAGATTTGTATTACTCTGTTAATACACAAAGAAAAAATTCAAGAGTTAATAAATTATAAAAAAAAGTAGTGTGATCCACAGTCTTAAAAAGAAACAAGACAGAAGCACAGAAAAATAAAAGAAAAACCGTAGGAATTTAGCCAGTGCACTTTGATCACTCAAATGCCTAAGTAGATGGCATAGATTTAAGTGAAAGTATATATGTGGAATCACTTAAATAAAACCTAAGTTTAATACCTTAAATATAAGATAGTATTAGCATTAGTACTGAGGAAATTTTATATTTTCAGTAATGTAATAATATAAAGTATGACTTTTTCATGATGAATTTCAGCAATCTTCCTAAAACAAGTAAGTCTGTTTTTAAATTCTCCATAACTACCCAACTGAATAATTCTGCAATAGACTTATACCACAGAGTCATAAAGGCATCATCCCTATCTAAATTCAAGCTCATACAAAGCAAGAAACCACCATGAATCTGATTACCATACTAGGTACAAGATCCTGGTGACAGTTTCACAGTAAGGCATGACCTTCTCCTTTGGCTTGACTGGGGCAAATGTCCTAAGAAAAACCAAGGGTCTTCTCTAGCACCTATTTTGAGTGTCCTTACCTACATAATCATTATCTTAAAGCACATTTCTTATAGGACAGGCACTATTCGAAATACTCTGCATATTTAGAGTATTTAGAATAAATAATAAATAAATAATAATGTATAATGTAATTTAATCCTTGTAACAGATAATAATAACAATAGCATGTGCTATTATTAGCCCCCTTGAAAAACTCATAAACATACTTTTCCAAAGTGATGTTGCTGGTAGCTGATAAATCTAGAGTTCAACCCTAAGCAAATAGGCTATAGAATTGATATTCTATTTCTTAAAAGCATTTTCATAGTTCACTTAAATCCAGATAAGAATATATAATCTAGTGTAATATGTATTGAAAAATATGATGGCTTACTCTGTAATAAGCTTGAATCTGAGTCTTTCATACACATCAGCACATTTGACCCTGACACCAGTCTCAGAAGGAAGATAACCTCTGTATTTAGATTAGGGAATGGGATCTGGAAGGTTAATTTCTTGCAGAAGGCTGTATCTCTATAATTTTACCAATTTATCTGTCTAGTAAGTCTTCCCCCATACAGTACTTCCTTTCTTTCTGCATTTAGAGACAGTGGTCTCATTTTGGCATTGTAATACTATGGGATCATAATTACTTCCTCAGCATTACATGTTCAATTACATTCCTCCCAAGGTAAAATTACAATGCAGGTATAGCTGAGGCTATGGGTATGTTTTACTAATTTATATTTAGCATTTGCCAAGTGCCAGGCCATAAGGTAGATCCAGAGTATAAAATGAAGGCTGATACTGTCAATGCAAGTCTTATTTCTTCATGGGAAATGCAGTAAGTAGAGAGTTATAAAATCTTGACCAAAAACACTGTGGTAAAGGAAAGGCAGTGGCTACAGAAATGTACAGGAGAGCCTTCCCAGATTTGAGGGAGGCAATATCTAATCTAAGCCCTAAACAGTGAGGTTGAAATAGCCAAGTGAAGAGGGAAGGGACAGAACAAAGGCCCAACACTGTGAGGTTGTTTCTTTTTGTCCCTCACCCCACCTCCCACAACCTTCATAAATTATTTCCCTGTGTGAATCACTACTCAGCAGTTGGTCTTTGCCTTCGGCATGCCCTCTCACCTGGAGTCACAGGATGCCTTTCAAACTTCAGCCTCTGCCCCACCCAATTGCCAGTGAAGACTAGAACAGAGGCCACCCACTGAGGTCACGTAGATTTAGTTTTATTTGCCACAAACGTATTGGCACACTTGGGTCCAGCCCTGCACACTTCCGTAACCATCTCCCAGACTTTTCTCTACCAAACTCCTGTGTTGATTTACTCACAGCAAATAGACTTTTGCCTCAGTTTACTTGTCCAACAGAGTAAACACCTACAGGACTAGATATCCACACTGGACAGACAGCTGCCTGCCTGGACCTTAGCCACTCTGCCTAGTTTAACACTACTTTCCCCCAGGAGGTTGTTTTCTTCTAAGATTTAAATTTCAAAGAATGATCTGATCAGCAGGGTCGAGAGCTTCAAGATATTATTAAGCATATCAGGATACAAACTCCTAACCGCTGCACAGTAAATACTTTATGGAATGGCTAAGTAAACTTATATTATCATAAAACTCATATGTGATAGGTAGTTGGGATGAACAGCAATTTGTAATTTTTGTAAAGGTAACCTGAAAATTAAAGAAACACAGTAGGCATGAAAAAGTTTAAATAAATTAGAAAAATCTCTCTCATTATAATTTCTTGGTAATTTATTAAATTATCCCCAAATTACAAATGTAGGCCTTAAACTACATTGAAACTATCTGTGTGAGTTGCCCAGGGTCAGTAGCTATATTATCTCACATCATCACAAGAAGGGTGAGCATGGCACAGTAAGATGTTTTGAGAAAAAGTGATCACATTCATGTTACTCTTATTATGGTTTATAACTATTCCATTTTAATACTAGGTATTGCTGTTAATCTCTTATGGTGCCATAGTTATAAATTAAGCTTTACCATTGGCATGTATGTATAGGAGAAAACAGCATAGAACACAGTTCAGTATTATCTGCATTTTCAGGCATCCATGGGGGTCTCCAAACACGCACTGTGAACCAGAGGGGACCAGTGCAGTATCTGGAACATTTATAATACTTGAGAGTTTCATTAAGAACTGTTTAGTTTTAATCAAACTGAGACTAACCTTCATAATCTAAAAGAGCTCAAATGTAATACAGTAACAACATCAACAATCACAATAACAATGGCAACCAGGCATGGAGGACTCACTCTGTCAAGGACTTCTGGCAGAGGTGTGACCACTGACCATCCCTACTTACCAGAACCCCTTTTTCTGAGCCAGAACCTGGATTTTGCTCAAGGAAGCATTAACTAAAAATTATTCCTTACCCAGACACCCTGGTAACTACAGGTGGCCCTGTCATATACCACTGATGAAAGATAGATAAGCTGAGTATTTTCTAGGACAATTTTCCTCTCCAAAAACTGATTTTGTCCTCTTCCAACAATTTTTCCTCCTCTTTCATATGGCTCATATGAACATCTAGAACATGAAGGTCTGAAAATTAAGACTTTTTGGCAAGACCATAAGGATATGTGTGATACAAGAGTGATATAAGGTTAACAGACCAGAAAGAAAAGGGAGCTTTGGGTCTTAACATTCTAATTTTGAACTACTCATCTCTAGATTTATTGTTACACGAAAAAAAGTAAAATGAAGTTGCAGGTGGTTAAGTCTCTTTAAGTACATTTACATACATTACCTTATCTGCACTTTTACTTTGTTGGATTTAGCAATACTCTTAACTTGGAAGCCTAATAAAATTAAAATGTCTCTACATTGTTTTACAGATTTCTTCTTTTCTGATTATTGTGCCACCGCTAACTTACTCCCATCACTCCAGTTCTCCTTATTATCTTCTAGCACTGTTATGCTTGCCTGATTATCTGTCATTCTCACCCAAGCTGCTGCATTTGGCAATGCTAGGGATTGAACCCAGGGCCTGGCTCATGCTAGGTAAGGTCTCAACACAGAGCTACATCTCAGGCCCAATGACTATTTTACTGATTTACATATTTATTGAAATATCTTTTTTTTTTCACTGCTGTGTATCCAATCCAGGGCCCTGTTTGCCTATATTTTGATAAAGTACACATATGTTATGATAATCCCTGAATTAATGCAAAAGTGAATCAAATTTTTTCACCTAAAACAAAAATAACAAACATATCAAAATTAAGTGATATTAATCTTAATAATGTAACTTCTTATTTTTAGGAATATTTCCATTAATTTATCCTCAATATTCTCTCAAAATATTATCTTGTGCTATACAGTGATGTAAAAGTCCTGAAACAATACATCCTTGAAGAATAATAACTAACATAGCATCCTTATTATGCACTGAACATTGTTGTATGTGTTTTAATTGTATAATCTCATTAATTTTAACATCATTGATGGAAAACACTATGAGTATCCTGTATTTTGAAGAAATTCAGGAACATACCAATGTCACAAGGATAGTTAGGAATTGGTTGAGTCAAATCTCACACTTAGGTCATTCTGTCTGTTAGGGATTTTTTAAGCCCTCATGGTTAGAAGCTCTTAAAAATAAGATACTGAAATAATTTTTTCAAAAGTATAGTGCAGACATTTGATTCATAAAGTCATTTGATGTTAGCCTGCTTCTTTTCACATATTTGCTGAATTAAAATGATCACACATAGTATTGAAAAGAATTAGGTAAAAGGGGTAATACTTCTAGTGATATCTGAAGATCAAGAAATGTAATACATTAAAATTCAAACCTAAAAACATCTTTGCTACTTCAAAACAGAACTTCTCTCTAAACAATATTATGAAGCTAATTATGTCTAGATAGGGCAACCAGAGTTACTATTTTCATTGACTTACAATAACTAGGAAAGGTTCATTTCAAAAATTTTACATTTATACAACTTACATCACATGGTCTGTTTTATAGTCATTATTCACAAAGAGAAACACAAGACTTAGGCATACAATCAAAGACACAAACATGAAATGCTGGGTCTATTGGGCAAACTTGGGTGAATGAAAGTGAACAAAATAGTAAAGGTCACCTTAAAATGATCAGGGCCCAGCTTAAAGGCCAGATCATAGCACTCACCTCCACCGCCTTGCTTTCCTCCACATGATAGCTTCTCCTCACATAAAATGAAATTTATTGCATCTGTACATGTGCCAGACACAATGCTCAGCAGAAGCAAAGATAAATAAGAAGTGGACCTGCCCTCAGTGAGCAGACAATCTATTAACTGCTGTTGACAAAATAAAAGGGATTTAATTTATGCAACAACACAAGATCAAACATAAAGACAAATTTCTCTACGTAATGGGTTGTTAAACATGTTAAGGATTAAGGAAGTACTTTCACAAATAACCCAAATATCCATCTATCATCATTTGATATTCTTTAAATTCCTCTAAAGCTTGGAAAATTTAATCTGGAAAAGTTACATTAAACTACTTCTTATCCTTTACTATGTGAATATTGGTTATTATGACTGATAACATTGGCAAGTTATATGACTTTCAGAGTCATATAACATCCTATACATATAGTCATATAACCTATACATCACACTAAAATATTTAACTTGATTCTGTATCCATGACCTCTTGAAAATATGGAACTGAAAATGGTACAGAAATGATCATTGAAATGGGCATACAAATAAAACATTAACATCAGTAACATTTAATGATTCTTACAAAAAAAGATATTACTTTTCTAAAATGCAAGCAATTAAAAATGAACTTCAGAGTAAAAAAAAAAAATTCGTAGTATCAGGCACTGAGACATCAAAACTCTATCACCATGTTTAAAAAAGTAAATAATAGCAAAAATTATCAACCTTAAATACCAACCAAGTATGTTGCTCCATTCCACATTTTAAAAGACTCCTACATTACTGGAAAAGCTGCTAATATGTTAACAAGATCTGAAATTCAGTTAACAGTACCATACCAAATTTAACACCAAGTGTAACATCCAGATTATGACAATTAGACTATGGTTATGTAGAGGCATATCCAAGGGGTATATGGGAACTCTTTATACTGATTTTGCAATGTTTATAATTTGACAATTGATTAACAAGACTCCTATAGCACAACAAGTAAAATCAAGAATCAACAAATGGGATGGATTCAAACTAAAAAGCTTCTTCTCAGCAAAAGAAATAATCAATGAAGTGAACAGAGAGCCGACATCCTGGGAACAAATCTTTGCCCCACACACATCTGATTTAGCACTCATCTCCAGGATATATAAAGAACTCAAAAAACTTAACACCAAAAAAACTAACAACCCAATCAATAAATGGGCCAAAGAGCTGAACACAAACTTCACAGAAGAAGATATACTGTCCATCAACAGACATATGAAAAAATGTTCAACATCTTTAGCAATCAGAGAAATGCAAATCAAAACTACCCTAAGATTCCACCTCACGCCAGTCAGAACGGCAATTATCAAGAACACAAACAACAATAAGTGTTGGCGAGGTTGTGGGGAAAAAAGCACGCTCATACATTGCTGGTGGAACTGCAAATTGGTACAACCAATCTGGAAAGCAGTATGGAGATTCCTTAGAAAACTTGGAATGGAACCACCATTTGAGCCTGCTATCCCACTCCTAGGCCTATACCCAAAAGACTTAAAAACAGCATACTACAGTGCTGCAGCCACTTCAATGTTTATAGCAGCTCAATTCACAAT
>PVHX01013602.1:0-54135 GCA_004024805.1 Geosciurus inauris | reverse complement strand
CTGCTTTCCAGATTGGTTGCACCAATTTGCAGTCCCACCAGCAATGCTTGAGTGTACCTTTTTCACCACATCCTCACCAGCACCTATTGTTGCTGGTATTTTGGATAGCTGCCATTCTGACTGGGGTGAGATGAAATCTGAGTGTAGTTTTGATTTGCATTTCTCTAATAGCTAGAGATGACGAACATTTCTTCATGTAGTTATTTATTGATTGTATGTCTTCTTCTGAGAAGTTTCTATTCAGCTCCTTAGCCCATTTATTGATTGGGTTATTTGTTTTTTTTGGTGTTAAATTTTTTGAGTTCTTTATATATCCTGGAGATCAGCGCTCTATCTGATGTGCTTGTGGCAAAAATTTGCTCCCAGAGTGTAGGTTCTCTGTTCACCTCATTGATAGTTTCTTTTGCTGAGAAGAAGCATTTTAGTTTAAGTCCGTCCCATTTATTGATTCTTGCTTTTATTTCTTGTGCTATAGGAGTCTTGTTAAGGAATTCGGGGCCTAATCCAACGTGATGGAGATTTGGCCCTACTTTCTCTTCAATTAGACGCAAGGTCTCTGGTCTAATTCCTAAGTCTTTGATCCACTTTAAGTTGAGTTTTGTGCATGGTGAGAGATAGGGGTTAAGTTTCATTTTGCTGCAAATGCATTTCCAGTTATAAAAACAGTCTCAACGTGAATAGACAGGTATGTTTCCTTTCACCTCCAGTAGGTGGCGTTGTTCATTGCTTGCTGGACTTACTCGGCTCGTGTTTCGCGTGTGAGAGTCCCAACCTGGTCTATTTCTGGTTCCCTGATGAAGCTGTCTGTAGAAGATTGTACAGAGCTACTTTCCGATGTCCCACCTCGATTATACTCCCAGAGGCTTGCAGTAGCTGTCTCCAAACTCCTGTTGTTTGTGACCCCATGGAAGTTCCCTTTAGCAGATCTGCTCCCTCCGCTGCTTTGTCTGCCCTGGACTCTGGAGCAGAACTGGTGCGGTCCCAATCTTCCTTGGCAGCGCCGCTCTTGCTGGCGTGCTCCCCAGTGGCTGACGGCTGGGGTCGTGGGACCACGCAAGCTTGCCCAGAACCTGTGTGGTTGATTGGGCCTTGGATCCAAAATTTCTCGAGTAGACGCAGTTCCTACCTGTGGTGAGTTCTGCAGCGCCGCAGGGGTCTCTCTGCCCCGCAGCCGCTCGCGGCCACCGCCACTGGAGACGCGCTCCGGCGAAGACCGCCTGCACTGCTTCCACGCGAAAGTGAAATTTTCTGTGATGATGACTGTAATCCACTGCCGAAAAGTTGGGTGGAAGAAATTTTTGTCGCAAAATTTTGATCTGTAGTTTGGTGAGACCAGATGGTGCCTCTCTCTATGCCGCCATCTTGCCCCGCCTCGGCCAACATATAGGTTTTTAAAATAATTCCTGATGCCAATTTGTGTTTCTGTGGTCTTGGTTACATTGTAATGTCTACTTTTTCATCTTTCATCTCTAATTTTATTTATATGGCTCTGCCTTTTTGTTTTTTAGTTTTTTATTGTTTTTTAGTATTTATTGTTGTTGTATTAACCTAGCTAAAGATTGGTTGAATTTTGTTTATCTTTTCAAGGAACCAACTCATTATTTAACTAATCTTTGCTCTTTTATTTGTTTATGTAGGCTGTTCCATTTATTTTTGCTCTGATATATATTATTCTTTCCCTTCTACTAATTTTGGGTTTGATTTGTTCTTACTTTTCTAACTCCTTTAGAACATTATTATCTTACTTATTTGAAAAGATACATTTTTTAAATGTAGGTACTCATTGCTATAAACTTTATTTTCAGTAAAACTTGCTGCATTGAACATTTTCATTTGTTTTACCCTTCTGACTTGTTCAAGATCTACTATTTGTTAAAAAATGTGTTGCTCAGTTTCCATGTATTTGTACAATTTCTAAAGTTTCTTTTGCTAATGACTTATACTTCCATCTCATTGTGATCAGAAAGGGTACAGTATATGATTTAAACTGTTTTGAATTTGTTAAGACTTATTTTGTGGCTGAAAATATGATCTATTCTGTAGAAAGTACTACATGCTGATGAAAAGAATGTATAGTCAGCAGCAATTGCATAAAATGTTTTGGAAATGTTAAGTGTGTTTTATCAATAGCATAGTTTACCTCTGATGTTTCTACATTGATTATTTTATCAGATGTTTTCATTGGTGAGAGTGGAGTATTAAATTTCTCAGTATTACTTTACCGGAGTCTACCTTTCCCAGATTTATACTTTCATATGCTATCACTATGGTAGAGTATTTTTTTTCTTTTTTCTCTTTCTTTTTCTCTCATTTCTTGATGTAGGACTCTTAATCATCTTTTGTAAAGCTGGTCTGGCGACCATGAATTCCCATAATAATAAGTATTATTGAAAGGTCTTTTTTTTTCATATTTCTGTGTTTCTAAAATGAAATTTGTGGATCTAATGGAATGAATATCTCTTCCACTTCTATGGGATGACCTTAACAAGCAGCTTTCTCCTGGAGGTGTTTTCTGAAATATCAGTTGTTTATCTGTGAACTGTAGTACAATCTCACTGTAGCTTCTTTTTTTTGGTACTTAGGAAGTTTGGGCACAGTACACACCATGCTGAAATTTGAGAGAACCACCATATCTGCAAGTGAAGCAAAAATGGAAGGACATTCTAATAGCTCAGATAGGAGTGGTACTTTTAATATGCATACACACTGCAAAGTAATAGACCAATCAAGATAATTAATATATTCATAATCTTACATTGTTACTATTTTCTTTTACTTTTTGTGGTAAGGGCATGTATCATTTTAATTTTGAGACAATTGTAAATTCACAGGCAGACATGAAAAATAATACATAGAGATCTCATTAGTACTTTACAAGATTCCTCCAGTGGTAATATCGCACAAACCCACAGTGAACTATGACACCAGAATATTGACATTAATACAATTGAGAAACAGATAATTTCTATCCCTAAAAGGGCCCCTCATATCATCATCTTATAAGAAAATCTGTCTGATAATATAAAAAGTATATTAGGTAAAACTAATGAAATCTGAATAAATATGACCCTTAGTCAATAATAATTTATCAGAATTTGTTAATTAGCTATAACAAATGCATAATACTAATGTAAAATATTTATAATTTGCAATACTGGGTGTGGGGGTTATAAAAACTCACTATACAATTTTTACAATATATCTGTAAATCTAAAACAGTTCTAGATCTAAAACTATTTTAATATGAAAAGTTTATTTAAAAGATATACATTTCTAGGGGAATGTAGGATAAGGCCCAAGACCATGTTCAGGGGCTGCTGTGGGAGCCCAGCCAAGGGCAGACCCAAGACTGCTAGCTGACAGTCACAGGGAAACCCAGACTCAAGTTAAGGACTGCCTATGGGGACCCCTGTGGGAGTCCTGGCCTATGTCAGGATGGGACTGCCCCCACTTCCACACCAGAGTTCCTGCTGACCAGCATGAGCACAAGAAAGGGCCCAAGACCAACTTCAGGGACCACCCAGGGAGCCCAGCAAGGCCACTTCCACTGTCATCTTGAGTTACCTCCACTACCACCACCACCATCTTTAGTGGCAGTGGTGTCCATCTGGAGTCACCTGCTGGAGACTGGAAGTGAACGCCAAGGTGAGATACAGGAAATTGATAGTGCCACTACAAGATTACAGGATACGAAGCATAATACCTCAGGTTGGCATTGCAAGAAAGGAAGATACATAATCAACATGAAAAAACAAGGGAAGAAAGTGCCCCAGATAAACCTAGATACTACAATAATAGAATATAGTGACAGCACAGTTGATGAAATGTCAGAGAAAGAATTCAGAATACATGTAATTAAAATGATCTGCAAATTGAAGAATGACTTAAGTGAGCAAATATAGGCAAAAATTGATCAATCCAACAAAAAACTAAGAAATCAAATAAAGGCAACCATTGATCACTCTAACAAAGAGTTAAGAGAGCAAATACAGGTGGCAAAAGATTACTTTAAGAGAGAGCTAGAGACTGTGAAAAAAAGCCAATCAGAAATTCTTGAAATGAAGGAAACATTAAACCAAATAAAAAACTTGATAGAAAGCATCACCAGCAGACTAGATCACTTGGAAGACAGAACCTCAGATAATGAAGAAAAATATACAATCTTGAAAATAAAATTGACTACACAGTGAAGATGGCAAGAAATCATGAACAGATCATCCAAGAAATATGGGATAGCATCAAAAAACCAAATCTAAGATTTATCAGAATAGAAGAAGGCACAGAATTTCAAACCAAAGGAATGCACAATCTCTTCAATGAAATAATATCAGAAAATTTCCCAAACATGAATTGGAAAATCAAATGCAAAAGGCTTACAGGACACCAAATGTAAAAAATTACAACAGATCTACACCAAGGCACATTCTAATGAAAATGCCCAGCATACTGAATAAGGACAGAATTTTAAAGACCACGAGAGAGGAAGCAGAATACATATAAGGGGAGACCAATTTGGATCTCAGCAGATATTTCAACCTAGATCATAAAAGCCAGGAGATCATGGAACTACATATACCAAGCTCTGAAAGAAAATGGATGCCAACCAAGAATCTTGCATCCAGCAAAACTGAGCTTCAGATATGATGAAATAAAAACCTTCCATGATAAATAAAAGTTAAAAGAATTTACAGAAAATAATTTAAGAAAGCCTGCACTATACAGCATTCTCAGAAAAATATTCCAGGAGGAGGAAATGACAATGAACAATAAAAACACACAAAGAGAGGAACTACACTTTAAAAAAAAAAAAAGGCCAATCAAAGGAGAAACCAACTCAAGGTAAAAACAAAATATGAACCAAAATGATTGGGATTACAAATCATATTTCAATAATAATCCTGAATGTGAATTGCCTAAACTAATCAATTAAAGGACATAGACTGACAGACTGGATAAAAACAAAAAAGACCCAACAATATTCTGCCTTCAAGTGACTCTTCGCACAAGAAAAGACATCCATAGACTGAAAGTAAAAGGGTGAGAAAAAACCTATCACTCACATGCACTGCATAAATAATCAGGAGTTTCCATTCTCATATCAGATAAAGTGGACTTCAGACCAAAGTTAGTGAAAAGAGATAAAGAAGGACATTTCATACTTCTTAAGGGAATCATACATAAACAAGACAAAACAATCATAAATATCTATGCCCCAAACAATGGGGCATCTACATATATCAAACAAATACTTCTCAACTACAAGATCAAATAGATCACAACACAATAATACTTGGTAACTTTAACACACCTCTCTCACCACTAGATAGAACTTCTAAACAAAAACTAAACAAAGAACCATAGAACTTAATAAATCAATAATTTAGACTTAACAGATATATACATAGTATTCCATCCATCAACAAGTGAATACACTTTTTTCTCAGCAGCACATGGATCCTTCTCCAAAATAGGTCATATGTTATGTCATAAACCAAGTCTTAGCAAATACAAAAAAAATAGAAATACTACCCTGTATCCTATCTGACCACAACGAAATAAAATTAGAAATCAATGACAGGTTAAAAAATAGAAACTACTCCAACACCTGGAAACTAAATAACACACTATTGAATGATGCATGGATAACAGAAGATATCAGGGAAGAGATAAAAAAATTCTTAGAGGTAAATGAAAAGTTTGATACAACATATCAAAATCTCTGGGACACTATGAAGGCAGTGATAAGAGGAAAGTTCATTGCATTAAGCTCATCTATTAAAAGAAGAAAAAGTCAACAAATAAATAAATAACTTTACAACTCAAAGCCCTAGAAAAAGAAGAACAGACCCACACCAAAAGAAGTAGAAGGCAGGAAATAATTAAAATCAGGGCAATCAACAAAATTGAAACAGAAGAAACAATTCAAAAAATTGACAAAACAAAAAGCTGATTCTTTGAAAAAATAAATAAAATAGACAAACTCTTAGCTACCCTAAAAAAGAGAAGGAGAAAGAAAACCCAAATTACTAAAATTCATGATGAAAAAGGAAATATCATGACAGACACTACTGAAATACAGAGGACAATTAGAAACTATTTTAAAAATCTATACTCCAGTAAAATAGAAAACCCTGAAGACACTGACAAATTTCTACAGGCATATGACCTACCCAAACTGAACCAGAAGGTCATACACAACTTAAAGAGATAAATTTCAAGTAAGGAAATAGAAGATGCCATCAAGCGTCAGCCAACCAAGAAAAGTCCAGGACCAGATGAATTCTCAACCAAGTTCTACAAGAATTAATACCAATACTCCTCAAACTATTTCATGAAATAGAAAAGGAAGGAACCCTTCCAAACTCATTCTATGAGGCAAGTATCACCCTGATTCCAAAACCAGACAGAGACACATCAAAGAAAGAAAATTTCAGACCAATACCCACGATGAACATAGATGAAAAAATTCTCAATAAAATTTTGGCAAATCATATACAAAAACATATCAAAAAAATAGTCCACTATGATCAAGTGGGGTTCATTCCAGGAATGCAAGGTTGGTTCAACCTATGGAAATCAATTAACATAATCCATCACATCAATAGACTTAAAGATAAGAATCATATGATTTTATAAATTGATGCAAAGAAAGCATTTGGCAAAATACAGCACCCTTTTATGTTCAAAACACTAGAAAAACTTGGGACAGTAGGAACATACCTCAACTTTGTAAAAGCTATCTATGCTAAACCCAAGGCCAACATCATCCTAAATGGACAAAAATTGGAAGCATTCCCTCTAAAAATGGGAACAAGACAGGGATGCCCTCTCTCACCACTGCTATTCAATCTAGTCCTTGAAATACTAGCCAGAGCAATTAGACAGATGAAAGAAATTAAAAGGATATGAATAGGAGAAGAGACACTCAAACTATCATTATTTGCAGATGACATGATTCTATACTTAGAGGATACAAAAAATTCCACCAGAAAAGTTCTAGAATTAATAAATGAATTCAGTAAAGTAGCAGGATACAACATTAACACCCATAAATCAATTGCATTTATATACATTAGTGATAAAGTCTCTGAAAAAGAAAGTAGGAAAACTATCCCATTCATAATAGCCTCAAAAATAAAATAGAATACTTGGGTATCAATTTAACAAAAGAGGTGAAAGACCTCTACAATGAAAACTACAGAACACTAAAGAAAGAAATTGTACAAGTCCTTAGAAGATGGAAAAATCTGTGCTTTTGGATAGGCAGAATCAATATTGTCAAAATGGCCATTCTACCCAAAGCGCTATATGGATTCAATGCAATTCTGATTAAAATCCCAATGTCATTCCTTATGGAAATAGAAAAGACAATCATGAAATTCTTTTGAAAGAATAAGAGACCCAGAATAGCCAAAGCAATCCTTAGCAAGAAAAGTGAAGCAGGAGGCATCACAATACCTGACCTTAAACTATACTACAAAGCTATAGTAACAAAAATGGCATGATATTGGCACCAAAATAGACATGTAGACCAATGATACACAATAGAAGACACAGGGACAAACCCACTTACATAGAGTTACTTTATAGTAGATAAAGGAGCCAAACACGTACACTGGAGAAAAGATAGCCTCTTCAACAAATGGTGCTGGGAAAACTGTAAATCCATATGCAGCAAAATGAAACTAAATCTCTATCTGCCCCCATGAACAAAATTCAAGTCAAAGTGGATCAAGGACTTTTGAATTAAACCAGAGAGCCTACACCTAATAGAAGAAAAAGTAGGCCCAAATCTTCATCACGTCAGACTAGGCTCTAACTTCCTTAACAAGACTCCTATAGCACAAGAAGTAAAATCAAGAATCGGTAAATGAATGGATGCAAGCTAAAAAACTTCTTGCAAGCAAAAGAAACAATCAATGAAGTGAACAGAGAGCCTACACTCTGGGAACAAATTTTTGCCACATGCACATCTGATAGAGCACTAATCTCCAGGATATATAAAGAACTCAAAAAATTTAACACCAAAAAACCAAACAAACCAATCAATAAATGTGCTAAGGCACTGAACAGACACTTCTCAGAAGAAGATATACAATCGATCAACAGACATATGAAAAAATGTTCAACATATCTACCAATTAGAGAAATGCAAATCAAAACTACTCTAAGATTTCATCTCATACCAGTCAGAATGGCAATTATCAATAATTCAAACAATGATAAGTGTTGATGAGGTTGTGGGGGAAAAGGTATGCTCATATATTGCTGTGGAACTGCAAGTTGGTGCAACCAATCTGGAAAGGAGTATGAAGATTCCTTAGGAAACTTGGAATGGAACCACTATTTGACCCATCTATCCCACTCCTTGGTCTATACCCAGAAGACTTAAAAACAGCATACTACAGTGACACAGCCACTTCAATATTTATAATTCACAATAGCTAAACTGTGGAACCAATCTAGATGCCCTTTGATAGATTCATGGATAGAGAATCTGTGGTATATATATGCAATGGAGTATTACTCAGCAATAAAAGACAATAAAATCATGACATTTGCAGGTAAATGGATGAAGTTGGCAAATATCATGCTAAATAAAGTGAGCCAATCCCAAAAAACCAAATGCCAAATGTTCTCTCTGATAATTGAATGCTGATTCATAATGGGGGAGGGTACATTGGAAGGATGAAGAAAATTTGGTTAAAGGGGAGGGAGGGTGGATGTGGTATATATACACAAGGGAGCATGGAGACAGTAAAGATAGTGGAATAAGATGGATATCATAGTCCTAGCTTCATGTATGACTGCATATATGATGTGATTCTATATCATGTACAAGTAGAGAAATGAAAAGTTGTGCTCCATCTGTGTACAATGAATCAAAATGCATTCTGCTATCATGTGTACCTAAATAGAATTAATTAATTAATTAATTTTAAAAAACAGATACATTTCTAATCTCTGTGCACTGAAAATGCCTAGAAACAACCAACAAGAATTCTCCCAGGACCAGAGAATACTGGTCCAGTTTTAACAGGGCATAACTGGACCAGTATTCTCCACACATTAAATGTTGCAGCCACTAACCCACCAGCAAAATCAATTTTTCAGTGAATGGGAGAAATTACTCAGTCTCTCTCAAGGACAATGTTTATGA
Source organism: Geosciurus inauris (assembly GCA_004024805.1). Taxonomy (NCBI): domain Eukaryota; kingdom Metazoa; phylum Chordata; class Mammalia; order Rodentia; family Sciuridae; genus Geosciurus; species Geosciurus inauris. The sequence goes on along the minus strand of PVHX01013602.1, from coordinate 44,975 downwards.
ATTCTAACTTATTTTAGCTAATAAAATATCATTGTCACAATGATTTGTAAGGAAAATTTTGTACCCAAAGAAGTAATGAGGTGCACTTTTTCTATTGCATATTTTTAAGGTAAACATTTTTTAGAAGAATTGTACTCTTCAAAACTAATCTTTTTATTCTATAGTCAAAGTTTATTTTTGCTTTTGCTTTTTGTTTTGGATAAAGTGTCAAAGTACAATGAGCTGTACTCATTTAAGTGAAAATTATACCAAATTGGTATAACCACTCTGGAAAGCATCATGGAGATTTCTTAGAAAACTTGGAATGGAACCACCATTTGGCCCAGTTATCCCACTCCTTGGTTTATACCTAAATGGCTTAAAATCAGCATACTATAGTGACACAGCCACATCAATGTTTAGAGCAGCTCAGTTCACAATAGCTAAACTATGGAACCACCTAGATGACCTTCAACAGATGAATGGATAAAGAAAATGTGGTATATATACACAAGGGAATATTACTTAGCCCTAAAGAAGAATGAAATTATGGCATTTGCAGGTAAATGGATGGAGCTGGAGAATATTATGCTAAGTGAAATAAGTCAATCCCCAAAAAACAAAAGGCCAAATGTTTTCTCTGATATGTGGATGCTGATCTATAATGGGGGGAAGGGGCTAGGGAAGAATGGAGGAACTTTGGATTGGGTAGAGGGGAGTGAAGGGAGGGTGGGTGTGAGGGTGGAAGGATGGTGGAATGAGAAGGACATTATTACCCTATGTACATGTATGATTGCATGAATGGTGTGACTCTGCATCATGTACAGCCAGAGAAATGAGAATTTGTGCTCCATTTGTGTACAATGAGTTGAAAGGCATTCCATTGTCATGTATAACTAATTAGAACATATTTTTAAAAAATGGTACCAGAAACAAGGTATGTAAACTGTGCTATGTTTTTTTTTTTTTTTTTTTTTTTTTTTGGTCATGTCCAGGGTCCTGTTTGCTGAGTGCTGGAGTTCACAGTTGCTCAACATACCATTTCTTATTGAATTCTTTACTTAGGCATCAGCCTCTTTCTATTCCTGTAGTCTTGTATTTGCTCATATTTCAAGGTTTTTCACTTTTCTTTAGTGTTTTATTTTGGAATTTTAAAATATATGGAGAAGCAGAAATGATATCTTAATAATAAAATTTCATATACTATCAATGCTAGCTAGTCATTTTATGTATAACCCCTGCCACGATGGGTGCAAAGGGTACTTAATTGGTAGGACTTGTATCTGGCCTTTTTCATTGTTCAGAATTAGGAAATATTTTCAATTTATTAGGTATTCAGTCAAGGAACTCTACTCATAAGTTTGGGGAAAATTACATGACATACTTACCAGTGAATTGACTGTCAGGAAAGTTTATGAAAAAAGAAACTCACCTTTCACAAAATTAAATGTTGATCTTTCAAAACGGAAGTGCCATTCCTGTGTTTCATTACATTTAATGTCCCATTGTCTTCTTAGCTTTTTATGTAATGTTTTTGCTTCTTAGTATTTATGCTCAAAATACAATTTTAAAAAAAGCAAACAAGAATACAAACAAATCCCTGAATTCCAACTAGCATGTGCTTTCATTTAAGGTATGCCTTTTACATGTGGCTCTTCATATGTAAAGAAAACCTAGGGGGTCAGATCATACAGATTTTCTATTTCTTCACATCACTGATCTAACAAAACTACACACTTCCATTTTATTAACATGATGGAAAAAATATCCTCTCTTTCTTATTCATCTTATGTTCATAAGTATTAGCTTTTCTTTTGCATTGCACCGAAATGTGAAAAACATGTTTCTGCACCAAACCACTGCACTATATCCTGCAGGCACACACATGCTAGTATAGTGTGATGTTAAGGTTATCATCCTCACATTGCAAGTAACCTTATGACCAATAATCATACAAATCAGAGTGAATGGACAAACTTGTACAATAAGGTTGTTTTGATAAGGTATAGATATTTTTATATTGGTTTTGTGATTTGTGATTTACATGTCTACTAAGTTCTTGTCCCAAATTCTTTAATAAAATGTTTTACACTTCTAAAACTTTATGGATGTATTAATTCAAATTCTGTCCTTGGATGGAAGTTTTTGATTATAGAAACTACTTTCATTTCCTAAAACTAGTAATATACATATTAAACAAACAAAATAACCCAAACTTCTCCAACAGTTATCTGTCTGAATTTGGAATTGAGATTAAGAATTGACCCTTGAGAGTCCCATATCAAATCATCAGGCAGGGAAAAGGAATGCTGAATACCAAGGCGAAATTTAATTTCTGCTACCTGATAGTGATATAGAGTAATCTGTCTAGAATCTTGGGGTTTCTCTACAGCAGCTCTTAGATTTTAAATGTTTTAAATAAAATCATTTAGTGGACATCTCTAAAGGTTGTAGATTTTTTGGAATTCCCTAACAGGTAAAAAATGCCTACCATCTTGGGTCTTGAATAAAGACAAAGGGAATATGGAACTTAGAGTGGAAGGATGTATTTTTAAAGACCAATTGTGACCTTATAACTGGTTCCAGAAAGGACAATTGTAGTAGCAGTGGATCCTACTTTCTTGTTTTATTTATTATACATCCTTTATGATTAACTATTATTTAATCTCCCATTCTTCCTTTTTTTAATGGTATACTTTTTCTACTATATAATATGAAGATTGGATTATAATTAAGCTAAAACTTGTATTACCATCACAAAAAGTAGGTGCTAACTCACAGAGTGAATGTTGGGAGATTATATCATCGGTTTTTAAGGAGAGGTCTTCATTTGTAGAAGACTAATTGTATTCTGTCAGGCCAATTAAGAAGTTGTTATTGTTGGTAAATTGAAATAATTGTTATAATTTATTTTTGTTATGCTTAAGCTAAAATATGAAAAAGGAGTTTGGCATCTGAAAAGGGTGTCTCAGTGGTCTATTCAGTTTCCTCATTCTCCTCTTCCCTCCTGTCTCCTCAACCATAGGAATGACAATTCCTTCTTACAGTAACTAAATTCTGAGTTTCTTTAGCATCAGTTTATGACTCTTCTAAGCCTGGTGTGATGGCCACACTTGCAGCAACTTGGGAGGCTGAAGCAGGAGGATTGCAAGTTAGAGGCCAACCTCAGCACTTTAGCGAGATTCTAAGCAACATAGCAAGAATCTGACTCAAAATAAAAAGGAGCCGGGCGTGGTGGCTCAAGCCTGTAATCCCAGCACTTAGGGAGGCTGAGACAGGAGAATCATGAGTTCAAAGCCAGCCTCAGCAACGGCGAGGCGTTAAGCAACTCAATGAGACCCTGTCTCTACATAAAACACAAAATAGGGCTGGGGATGTGGCTCAGTGGTCGAGTGCCCCTGAGTTCAATCCCCAGTACCAAAATAAATAAATAAAAAAAATAAAATAAAATAAAAAAATAAAAAGGTCTAGGGATGTGATTCAGTTGTTATGCACCCCTGGGTTCAATCTAGTACCAAAAAAAAAAAATTATGACTCTTTCACTATCCAATATCTGCATAACCAGTTTTCTTTGTTAAATCCTTTATGTACAAAATTCTACTGCTGAGTTGCCATTGTACTAATTGGTTACTGATAGAAACATCCATATCATTGAAAATTTTCTCTGAAATAATTTAATAAAATTTCCTGTTTTTATATTGCTAGGTATATTGATAATATCATAAATTCTATTTTTTCATAATACCTCAAGCAAATGTATTTAAAAGAATATCCACCTTCTAGTCAACTTATTGTTTTAAAATTTGCTCAGTAATCTGGAAAGATTATTACTTGGATCTTCCTCCTTCAGGATCTTTTTTTAGCTTTATTTTATTCATTTATTTTTATGTGGTGCTAAGGATTAAACCCAGGACCTCACACATATTAGGCAAGCTCTTTACCACTGAGCCACAACCCCAGCCCCTTGGGTGACTTCTTGAATTACAAAATACAATTAATTCCTTTTTATCATATCTATGTTTGAACTAAAAATTATATTACCCATCTCAATTGTCTTCCTTTACTCACCAAACTCAATTTAAAATTACTTTTTTTCTCCTCTGCCATAAAATATATAGATATAGAGCTTAAAAAATAGACGAATCAAAATGTACCAAAATTACATGTCCATTTTGAGGAAAACACATTAGGTACATGTATTACCTATGTTTCAAAAGTTTAATTTCAAATTTTTCATGTGGCAAAACACATACAATATAAAATTTGTCATTTGAACTATTTTTAAGTATAAAATTCAATGTCATTAATCATATTCACAATGCTATATTAACATACCCAGTATCTATTTCAAAAACTTAGTCTTCAGGCAAACACCAATTGACAGATGCTCCAGGCAGGTCCCCACTACCCCAGGCTTTAGATCAGACCACGTGGTCTAGGGACTAGCCTAGTGCCTGCTCTCCTGGGCTCCAGATCAGCCCCTGGGTATTCTGTCAAGGCATGGGAACCAGGACAGCCTCGACTCCAGGTCAGTCCTCATGAACCCAGGCTTCAGATGCTCTGGGACTCGTTCTGCTCCAGTAGACTAGGGTCCAGGTCCACAATAATTGACCCGTGAAAATCCAGATCCTATGGATTAAGACTCCAAGAACCACTAGAGATCCAGACTGTAAATCTCCCTTTGTGCACTTATGTCTCAGGCCTGTCATAGTGATTGCAGGTTCCAGGTCCATGTTAGTGCCTGGCCATCCCCTTCAGATTGAACCCAATGCCCCCAGAGCCAGATCAGCCCACGCAGACCCACGCAGGCTTCTCTCTGGCCTCTGCTCTTCCAGGATTCAGGCTAACCTTTGTGGACCCAGGCTCCAGGCCTATTCCTGTAGATCCAATCAACAGGTTCAGTGGATCAAAGTTTCAGGCCTACTTTTGGGGAATCAGGTACTGATTCACTCATTTGCCTACCCAGGCAAAAAGACCAGCCTATTTAAGGACTCCAGCTGCAAGCCTACCTCTGAATGATGCCAGATGATCTTCCCATAATCTCTGGATGGGCCAACTGGCAAAGGACTTTCCCAGACCAAGCCAGTCTGGAAAGACAGGAATCAATCTGTATTCTTCTAAATATTCATAACGCAGCAAGCAACATGAAAAGCAAGGAGACATAACATCACTAAAAGATCACAATAACCTCCCAGTAGCTGATCTCATATAAATGGAAGAATATAAAAGCCTGACAAAAAAATTCTGAATAATTGTTTTAAGGAAGCTCAGTAAATTTATTTTCTTTTTTTCTTTTTTTTTTAGTTTTATTTTATTTTATTTTTTTCTCAAAAGTTGCATTTTAATACATGTTATCAAACATAACAGAAAAAAATAAATTTTCAGAAGCTGTACACACTATTCACTGAAAATATTTGTTGAGGCAAATAGAAAAAATATTGTTACAATCATAATTTTTCTAACTTTGCAGTAAATTTCATGAAAATAAACATTTCAATGAAATCAAGAAAACAACAAATGACCAAAATGGAAAGTTTAACAGAGGCTGCTTTTGAAAATGAAAGTCAGGAAAAAGAAAGAAATTCTGAAGCTATTTTCAAAACTTTTTCTTCACCCCAGACAGAAACTTTGAAAGTATTAATTAATAACTCCCCATTACCCACCTTCTTCAGATCCTTATAACCTATAATCTACTATTTATCCCTTTGAAATTGCCTGCCATAGATATCTTATACATCTGGCTAATTTCACTTAGCAAAATGTTTCCAAGGTTGTAGCATGTATCAGAACTTCATTTATTTTTATAATGGAAAACTATTCCATTGTATGTATACTGCATTTTATTTATCCATTTATTCACTTGTTTATGGGTATAGGATTGTTTCAGCCTTTGTGAGTTGTGTTTTGTGAATAATATTGTGATGACCATTTGTGCAAATTATTCTGTTTGAGTGTCTGTGCTAGGATTTGAATGTTTGTGTTCCCCTAAAATTCATGTTGGCATTTAACCCTCAATAAAATAGTATTTAGAGGTAGAGCTTTATGAGGTCATGAGGGCTGCCTTGTGAATGGGATTATTGCACTTACAAAAGAAGCTTCACGTAGCATTCTGCCCTTTTTTCTCCTTCCACTTACCTGCCATTTGGAGACATAGTATTTATCCTTTCCAACATGTGAGCAAGATGATACCAACTTGAAAAAGAACAAAGGAAATTTTACTTATGGTACTTTCAAGTTACACTGAGTTTATCAGAACCAAATAACCAAATCATAAGCCAAGGAACATCTATATTTTCTTGTCATAGAGTTTGAGTCTCAGATTCTATTTCTCAGGAACTAAGACATTAACCAGTACTTAAAATCAAATACAAAATTTAAAGAAAAAGAAAATTCCTAAGAGATTAACTTAGGTTGTATTTACTTGTACTTTTATACCTTCCTTGCTTCTGCCATTACCAATTCTTCTCCTAACTTGTAACAGATAATATTTAAAGTTTTAATTCAAAACTTCTTGGGATTATTATCAAGCTCTACAGTTTATGTTGTATATCTTTTTTTCCTTTTTGAAAATCAGGAATAATCGCTTGTATTTATTCTTTATAAATTTATTCCAAATGTCTTCAGTCACTATGGGTTCAAGGCAGTTTTTTCACTTCCATGTTATCTCAGTGCCAGATAAGTAATTGGTTGCTATATAATATTTAACTTTTTTAGAATTAAAGATTTTAAAAAGATTGTAGTGAAATTCCTCTTTTTGCCCCAATATGACCTTATGCCAAACCTCATTATATAAGAAAAAAAGAACTTTGTTAGTACAATTTTATTTTTAAAGTCCATACTTCTATCATTTCTAATTTTCAAGGCAATTAATTTAAAAAAGCTGTTTTGATTAAAACCAACATTTCAAATAAGAGCTTATAGATGGCAGTGGTAAGTTTATTTCAGTGTCTACACTCAATTTATTTCCATGCTTTAGTTTTGTTGGTGTAGTTTTGGACTAATTATTGTAAATAAGTCTTTTAAAATGCAGAGTATTAAAATCTTTTTCTATGTAATATGTTGTTGAAATAGATCAGTGGATGTAAGGCTGTACTTTCTTTTCTAAAAATGTTCATGCAGAAGGTTAGATAACTGGGCCAAAGCAGGGTCTGAAGATCACATGAAATCTAGTCTTGTAGTGTCTTAGCCTCTGATAACTTGGAAAGAAACTGAAGACTCACTTAAGATTTCTGAATCTAACAGTAGGAACACAACATAGGTAAGATGGGGAAGTTTTAAATATGAATATATAAAGAATGGAATGTTAGTTACTTGTTTATTGTTGAAAAAGTTACAATTTTGTGTTCCATTTGCTATGTCAAAATCTTTTATCTTTCTAAGCATACTTTTTTTAGAATCTAAGAAAGTTTTAAAAATTTTAGTGTGAAAAGCTAATATTTAAATGAGGACATGGCTTTTAAGCATAACAAAGTCCTACAGTCTCATAAACATAGACAATTTACTTAAAGATTAACATAATAGGTCCACTGCTAGACATTCTACAATAAAAAATTAATCATGGTTTAAAGTTTATTTGCCTTATTGGATCATAGACTCTCTGAAGCATACAATCATTTGGCTTGTTCATAGTTCCATGTCCAGTAAAAAATATAGTATTTATCCCGGGGTAGGGCCACAAAAATTCTTGTTGAGTATACAAATGAATTCAACACTTTGAATAGGATTAATAGGAATTTATTCAGAGATATGTCACTAAATATTGGTTATGTTGTTGTTGTTGTTGTTATTATTATTATTATTATTATTTCCATGGTTCTGGGGATTGAACCTACGGCTTTGCACATGCTAAGCACATGCTGTACCTCTGAGCTGTACACTCCCAGCCTCCATTGGCCAGAATTTTAAGATTATTGCTATTTGTCTGAATGTTTTTAGATTCAGTGGCTAGGATCAGAAAGAATTTCTGTTAAACTTAAAGATCATATGTTGCAATCTATGGAATATAGTCTAAGAAACCACCTGTTTCGGTAAATAGTTTACTGGAATGCAGTCATACGCTATAATGGTTGAGAATGGTTGTACAGAGGTCACATGATCTATAAAGCCTAATACATTTACTATTTGTCCTTTTCAGAAACTGTTTGCCCACCTCTGTTGTAAGTTAAAATACAAGCTGTGTAATGTGTACAAAACATCATTTTGAGAGACCTGGGACATACCTCAAAATTATAAGCAGATATATCCCAGAGCAGCTGAAATGAATATACTAAATAAGACTATATTAGTATCTTTCAGGTGAAGTATTTCATATTTAAAAAAGGTTGGAAGAAAGGAAAGGAGGAAGGGAGACTCAAAATAGTTACTAAGTGCTGAAACTGTCTCTGATTGTGAGCATGAACTTGGGATCAGAAGTCAAACTTGGGTTTATATTATGCTCCTTCACTAGTTAGCTGTTTGCTTTTAAGCCTGTTAAGTAATTTTTTAGTTTTCTAATTTATAAAGTGTGAACAATAATTTTAACTCCATAGGTGTACATATTTACACACACACGTGTGTAAACACACACACACATACACAACTTAAAACAGTGCCTGGAATGATTGTTATGGTTATCAATATGATATGCTATTTTAGCTAATAACAGTCCCCTGATATAAGTACCATAATCTTGTGTCTTCCCCTTATGCAACAGTTGATTAAGTGTCATGAAATTATACTGTATTCAAATTTACATGTGCTGATGTAACCAGAACTGAATTAAAATTTTTTACTCCCACCATATGCCACAGTTTCGATCTTATCAACACAACTTCTGTAAACCATTTTCCTTTTCCAAATATACAGGTGTCTCTGATTTTTCCAGAAAATTTCTCTTAATACCTCAAATCCAAAAATTCATTTCATCTTTAAAAACAAACTTTTTATTTTAGGAGAGTTTTAGGTTTTACAGCAAAATCATGTGGGTAGTACAGACAATTACCATATATCCTATAACTACCTTTTATATACTGTGAACATCTCATACAAGTGTTATATATTTTTCAGGGCTAATGAACTGTTCTTATAACTATGTTATTAGCTGGGATTCACATTTTATTCAGAATCCTTTGGTTTCTTGCCAATGAGAGTTTCTGTTCCTGCCTCTCATTCAAGATACCACATTGCCTTTAGTTGTTAGGTTTCCTGTGACAGTTTCTCAGGCTACCCTTGCTTTTGATGACCTTGACAGTTGTAAGGATTACTGGACAGGTATTTTGTAGAATGTCTCTCAGTTGGGGTTTGTCTGGTGTTTTTCTAGTGATTGGGTGGGGGTTATGTGTTTTTGGAAGGAAGACCACAGAGTAAAAGTGCCTGTCTCTCCATATCATATCAAGAGAATATACTATAAACATGACATATCACTGTGGATGTTAACTTTGATCATCTCACTTGAGGTACTATTTGTCAGGTTTCTCCATCATACTCTTTTTTTCCCTTTTCATATTGTATTCTTTGGAAGAAAAATCATCCTACCTAGCTCTCACACTTAAGGAACGAGAAATCTGTGTTCCAAAGAGAGAATATCTATATAAATTATTTGGAATTATTCACAAAATATTTGTCAATTCTACTTCTACTTATTTATTAATGTAACCATTTTTATATCACTATAGACTCAAGTATATATGTTATTGATTGAGTTATGATTCAATATAATTTATTTTGTGGCTCAAATTCTGTTTTTGGCATTTTTTATATTTTCTTGTTTATATTTTTGGTTGTGCTGTGAATTGAACCCAGTGCCTTGTGTATGTGAGATAAGTGCTCTATCACTGAGCTACACCCCCCAGACAAGGAAGTTTCTGTTGTTGTTGGTGGTGGTTTTTTTTTTTTTGTTTTTTGTTTTCTCAGTTCTTTTCTTCTTTCCTCTTTACCTTTCAGTTCAAGAGTGTTTCAATTTGCCAATCTTCATTCTCATTGAGTCTTTCTTTTGCCATGCCAGATTTAATTATTCACTCATGGAAGATGTTCATTTCTGATATAGTGTTTTGTTTCCCCCTGGCATTTCCTCTAGTTTCTGTCTTAGACTTTCCATCTCTTTGCTCACATTGGCAATCTGTTCTTCCAAGTGGTCTAACTTTCCATTAGATCCCTTAGCCTATTTATCAAGTTATTTTAATTTTCTAATTCTATCATCTGTATCATGTCTGTGTTCTGTTTTGGTGAGTGCTTTGTACTCCTTCCTGTTTTTCTTGTCTTTTGGCATCCTGTGTAATTTTGTTGTTGTAGCTGAGGATTACTCTCATGGCCTCAGCTCCTGGTAAATAAATCTCTTCTGTGACTCAATGTACAAATACCTGTGGATTTTGAGGTGGTAGTTTTCTCTGTAGTTTAGTCCTTTGATGGATCCAAAAAAAGTCATTCATTTTAATTTTTCTCATTGTAAAGGTATGAATAGCCGTTTCTAATTATATTGCATATTAGAATTGAAGCTAGAAGTCCCTCATGCCTTTTTATATCTGCAGTCGTTCATTTCTTCTACCACCTTTCCACTCACCTTTACCCCTGTATATCACTTTTTCTTATACATCCAACTGAGGCAGACAAGCATACACCATAAATGCCTTAGACCCACTTTTATACACCCATTTTGGGCAATCTCAACTCTACCAAAACCCAACCAATGGATACCATTGTCTCACAACTATGAAGTGGCTCCAGCATTCTATCTGCTTTCCCTGCATCATCTATTTTTTTTTCTCTTTCAACTTAAAAATTATCATTAATGTGAATTTAGTCATATCTTTGTTCCATCCTAAATTAAGAATTTCTTGATTCTCTCTTTAATAATCTGTTTCTTTATTTCTCTTTTTTAAAGAAAGCCTACATCTTCACCAACATTTATTGTTATTTGTATTCTTGAGAATTGCCATTCTGACTGTGGTAAGATGGAACCTCAGTGTAGTTTTAATTTGCATTTCTCCAATTGCTAGTTATGTTGAATATTTGTTCATGTATTTGTTGTCTGAATGTATTTCTTCTTATGTGAAATGTCTGTTCAGTTCCTTAGACCATTTCTTGATTAGGTTATTTTGTTGTTGTTGTTAAGTTTTTTGAGTTTTTTGTATACCATAGACATTAATGTTCTATCTGAGAGGCAGGTGGCAAAGATTTTCTCCTATTCTCTAGGCTCTAACTTCATGTTCTTGATTATTTCCTTTGCTGTGAAGAAGCTTTTAGGTTTGATTCCATCCTATTTATTGATTCTTGATTTTACTTCTTGCACATTAGGGGTCTTGTTGAGGAATTCGGTTCCTAAATGGACACGATGGAAATTTGGGTCTACTTTTTCTTCTATTTGGCGTAGGGTCTCTGGGATAATGTCTAGGTTCTTCATCCACTTTGAGTTGAGTTTTGTGCAGGATGAGAGATAGGGGTTAAATTTCATTTTGCTGCATATGGATTTTCAGTTTTCCCAGCACCATTTGTTGAAGAGGCTGTTTTCTCCAAGTAACAGTAAAAGTTGGTGAGGATGTGAGGAAAAAGGTACATTCATACATTACTGCTGGGACTGCAAATTGATGCAACAACTCTGGAAAGCAGTATGGAGATTCCTCAGACAACTTGGAATGGAACCACCATTTGATCCAATTATCCCACTCCTCATTATAGACCCAAAAGAGTTAAAATCAGCATACTCCACAGTGATGCAATCACATCAATGTTTTTAGCAGCTCAATTCACAATAGCTAAATAATGGAACCAACTTTAGTGTCCTTCAACAGATGAAAGGATAAAGAAAATGTGGCATATATACACAATGGAATATTACTCAGTCATCAAGATGAATGAAATTATGGCATTTGCTGGTAAATGGATGGAACTGAAGACTTCATGCCAAGTGAAATAAGCCAGTCCCCCAAAACCAAAGGCCAAATGTTCTCTCTGATGTGTGGATGCTAACACACAATAAAATGGGGGGAGGGTAATAGAAGTTCATTGGATTAGACAAAGGGAATGAAGGGAAGGGAGAGAGGATGGGAATAGGAAAGACAGTAGAATTAATTGGACATAATTTTCCTATGTTTTTATATGAATACATGGCCAGTGTAGCTCCACATTATGTTCAACCACAAGAATGGGAAGTTATACTACATGTATGTATAATTTATCAAAATATATTCTACTGTCATATAAAACTAAAAAGAACAAATAAAAAGTTTTAAACCCTCCAAAATAGTTTTATTGCTCTCTTTTCCTAAAGTCTTCTCTGTTTTCATGATCTGTTTTCACCAGTGTCTGTTCACACTGTTAACCTGAAAGTGTGCTGGTTCAACAGACCAAAGATTTTAATGTTTCAAAATTGTCAATCAACTTATTTTGATTTAATTAGCATTATTTTCTGGGATTGATCTCTTTCTTTTTCTAGAATAAAAACATTAGCACATCCAAGATGCCATAGCTTCTTAATATTTTTTCATTTGTTCCCATTTTCTTTTCTTATTTTTTCTAGCCTCCTCCAACCTCCCACTTGTAGAAGATTAGTCTTTTGACCTATATTCTTCTATATACTCTCTCGGTGCTCTCTGAATTTTTATCTTTACCCAAACATCACCTAGTGTATTAATTACCTCATCAACTATATTAGTTGTCTAGATATCATCTTAAAATTTCCATTTACAAAATAAACTCCTGATCTTCTTCCAATTTATCAAGAAATAAATTTGGTTCTTCCTTAACTATAGTTATTTTTTAATACCACTGCTACAACTACGGTGCTCTTTTTTACTAGCACTCTGCTTTAAACCTTTCAATGATAGCTTTTAAAGGATGGCTTATAAGATCTCTATGACCTAATATCCAATTACTTTCATTCTTGCTCATCAGTCTAGTCATACTGGCTCTTCTGGTGTTCCTCAAATAATTCAATCATCCTCCTACCTCAAATATTTTGTGCTTAGCTCTATTATTTATCTTAACTTTTTCTTCTAGTAAACATTCCAATATTACCATCATTTGCTTTCTCTTTGAGGTCCACCCTCTTAACATGATTTAGAGTATATCAAGGTTCCCCAGACCCTAAAATGTTTAATTATGAAGAAAAGAATTTAATATTTATCCTTAACAGTTTAAACATATACATCATGTATGTATACACACGTGTGTGTGTATAAATATATAATTTTATTTAGTAACTCCCCTGCTCCTATCCCCTCACTCATCACTTTTAATACAAGACTTTCTTTTAATTGTCATTCTTTGCTTTTTTACCCTAAGGGTTTTCTCTGTTTGCTTTGCTTTGCCACCTCCAATGTGGATAAGTGCTGGGAAATTAGTGTACTTCTCTTTTCCTTCAAATTCTTATATAAGTTTCGGTTTTAATCAAAAGGTAAATGACATATTTGTGTATGTGAATTGAAAAAGAGCAACTTAAAAAGCAACTAAGGAGCTAGAAAGAATGGTCTACAAAGGCTGTTTTCCCAGTGACATTCAACATCACAGATATCCACTGGATAATAACAAGGGAAACATGGCTCAGAGCACAAGTCTATAGTCATTCAACAGACATGTGTTGAATTTTTTTTGGAGGGGATGAGCTGGGGATTGAACTCAGGGGTACTCGACCACTGAGCTACATTTCCAGCCCTGTTTTGTATTTTATTAGAGAAAGGGTCTTACTGAGTTGCTTAGCACCTCACTTTTGCTGAAGCTGAGCTTTGAATTCGTGGTCCTCTTGCCCCAGCCTCCAGAACCGCTGGGATTACAGGCTTGTGCCACTGTGCCCGATATTTATGATATGCCAGGAATAAACAGGTGCCAGAAATAGAAAAATAAATAAGGCACTCTTCATAATCTTACTGTGTTTGTAAACTATTATATGAATTAAATCTATAATTAGAAAATTCTAAGGATTATAAAAGTAATGATTAAAATATATGTATTGTATTGGGATAAAGAACAAAGAAAGGCCAGAGAGGGGTCAGAGGAGACTACATGGAAGAGCTGCTACAGAAAACTAGAGATGTCCAGAAGTTAAGGTGATGAAGACTAAATTTCCTTAAAAATAAAATGGGGAGAAGATAATCTACTAAAGAACTAAGCTCAATTATTAATACAACAGGGACAAGTAGGAATTTATAGGCAAGGAACAGTGAAGGTGATTTTCCTGGATTTTCTGGATGAGCATCTTTAAAAGTGGGAGAGGGAGGCATAAGGAGAGAGTTGGAGGCAGATGAGACTATGAAAACAAGCAGAGAGATGCAATGTTGCTGGCTTGAGGTGGAGGAAAGGGTCATGAGTCAATGTGGGTGGTCTCTAGAAGCTGGAAAAGGTGAGGAAATAGATCTGTCTTAGAGCATCCAGGAAAGAATAAAGCTCTTGATTTGACTCCAACATCTTGATTTGACTCCAGGGACACATGAGTTAGGCATCGCACCCAGAACAGTAAAATTATAAATTCACATTTTTAATCTACTAAAGTTGTGGCAATTTGTTACAGCAGCATTAGCAAAGTAATACACAAGGCATTTGAGATTGGAAAACAAGGGTACTGCAATATGTGTGTATGGGTTTAAAACTCTTTTTGAGGTTAATGTATCAGTAGTGGATTTTGGTACAAAGAACAACAAAATCAGAGATGCCATTTCAGAGTTGCCTATCATAGTTTAGTAAATGATAGACAAGTTGTACATGAATATTCAGAGTAAATATAAAGACAAGTGGGTTTAGGATATGTTTTAGAATTAAAATTTGGACAATTTGCTTATTTTTTAAAAAATACTTTTATTAGTTGTTGATAGACCTTTATTTTATTTATTTATATGCAGTGCTAAGAATTGAACCCAATACCTCACACATGCTAGGCAAGTGCTTCACCACTGAGCCATAATTTATGGCTCCTAATTTGTTTATTGATTAGAGCAGGTAGTAAAATAAATATAGTTGTTAAGGAAAATAAATTCTAGCCTTGCAAAACTGGACCAATTGTGATGCCACTCACAGAGCTGGAGAAGAAGGTGCAAGGTGATTGGGAGGTACGTGAGAAGTCCCAGTCCCACAATGCTACTCTGTATCTTACTGAGGTTTCCAAGTAATATGCTATGTATGTAAATCTGGATTTCTGGGAAGAAGTCAGATATGTAGGCTTAAAATTGGCAATTATATAGAATTTGTAAAGCCATGACTCTAGATTCAGTCACCAAGGGAGAATATATAAAAAGAGAAAAGAAGATGTGGGACATAGCCATAGGGCTCTACAAACATTAAGACAAAAGAGAAGGCAAGAAAGTGAGGAACTAGAAACAGTGATCAGTGGTGAAGGAAGAAAGCCAAAGTTCATGGTGTCACAGAAGCCAAGAAAACAAAGCGTTTCTAGAAGAATGGCTTCACATAGTGCCACAGGGTAGATAAAATGAAGTGAACCCATTTTATTTGGCAGCATGATGGTCAGTAGGGATATTATTGATGGTCTCCTGGAAGTGTTAGGAATGAGAACTAAACTGAAGTGAGTTTAGACTGAGAGACTTGGAAGTGTAGACAGTGATTCCATAGCAATATTTTCAATAATATTTGATGTAAAGGAAACATCAAAATGGAATAGTACTCATGGTGGGGTATTTTTCCTTGTTAACAAAATAATTTCCCCATAGCACAAACTGTATTTTACATGTTAATTTTCCTATATCCATCTCATCCTACACCACAGTCCTTACCTTTTTTTCCTTCACAAGTACATTTAATGATATTCAGTCATCAATTTATTTATTATCAAGTTCTAGTGAACGTTTTATTGAGCATCTACAAATAGAAGACACTGAGGCTTTACCTGGACAGATCACATCTTAAGTTTAAATGTGTTTGTCACGAGCATAGAGAAGACATAAAATATAAAAGATTAGGATAACATCTGGGATGTAATAAGTGTAATTTAGTAACTTTGTATAGAATGCAATTCTTGACATGTTAAAAATATTAATTGTTCAAGAGCATTTATAGGAATAATAATAGCTCTATTTAGAATTGGCCATGGTCCTTAATACATTTTCCTCTTAATGGACTGACTTTTATGCCACTCTTTGAAACACACTGTTTGCTTTCCTCTCTCAGTGCTCTGTCTTTGCCATAAAAACACATTTCATGGCAGTTCCACCCATACACCCATAGACATAGTAGCCATAAACATTTAAGGCTTTATTTAATATTTTATATCTTCCAGAATTCTTTTGAAAAAAATCAGCTATCCAGCCAGAAGAGATGTCTTTTTGCTTATCAATTCTTGCATGTACTGCATATATGGAATTATCATATTGCTTACATTGCCTTATGGGAAAGTAGATCATGCTTATTTTTCACTGTGCTCTTGAAAATATCTTTCCAGAGTGCTTAAACTTAGTAAATCTCAGCAAATATATATTGAATATATTTTCTAGTGTTCCTTGGAATAATTAGAGGAAAGCAACACAAAACTGAATTCTCAACATGCTGAAATTATTGATTCAACCCATATTCTAGCTGCTATATTTACTAGTGGCTACATACAAACAAATCCCTTAAAATCTAACTTAATGAAATCAGATCCTACAAATTCTCTGAGGCATTTATTATTGATGTGTTATTCAGTGAACGCTATCTGCATCTCTTTGGTATTTAGTTGATGGAAGAAATAGAATGAATTCAGATAGGCCATTCAAACCTTCTTTTAACCTCATTATAGTCAAATGACATTGCAGGTACTGAGTGCTGAACTTAAATTTTAAGAACTTATATTAAATAAATGAAGGCTCCATCAGAACTGCCTTTTATCAGGAATTGATTGTTTTAGGCATTGAAATGTGAAAATTACTCTTGAAAGTTAGGGGAGAAATGCAGCTTCTAAAAAATAAAGATGATTTAGATAGAAATAATTCTGAGTTTCATTTTGGAGAAAATTGTAAAAGATCAGACTTTTCCCATAGGAGTTATAGTACTTCCAAGGTTTGAGTTTAAGTTATAAATATCTCAGAAACTGCCTCACTCATGGTGTTTCAATTTATTCCCAGTTGTGTCTCTTACTGAAACAAAGATGCATGGCTCTACCTGTATATAGTGATGGGAAAAGCTTTCCAAGCCTTTGAAAAGGTTACATCTAGTTCAAATTGGGATCTGGTCTTTACATGAGCTAAACTAGTTTTTCAATAATTATGGGAAGAAAATGTTTCAATGTTACCCTTGCCCTGTGTGTGCCTTTTATTTCATTTGAAACTGATCTTACAGCTTCTAGATGTTTTTAGAGACTGTTGGAGTGTATACCCATTCAGATTTCCCCATTCAAATTTATAAAATGTCATTAGGACAAATTGAAAACATTTCTCCATTTTAGCCTCTATCAAACCTTCCAAATCACCATGTGTGACATTTTATAAAATATAAATTATTTTTGCCTACTCTAATATTATGGGGAACCCTAATAAATTGCTATTCCACATTTCTAAATATTTAAGATGTATGGTGTCTATGAAATTATGTTGCATACGATATACGAAATTAACAAAATCAGGGAGTCAAAAAAGAGAGTGGCAAAAAACAAGTTAAGTAATGAAAGTCACAGAAGAAAAGAAGGAAAATTAACTTGAATTCCATATAGAATTTCCAGATACTCTTTGAAAGGAGAATCAATTCATTATAAAGAAGAAGCATTTCATTGCAAGTAGGCAATGTTTTCAGTCTGAACCCCACAGGCATTCTCTGAGCTTCTGGTGGTAAATAAAATAGAATCACCAAAGGAAAACGCATCTGTTTTATGAGTAGGTTAATAGACAGTGTTAGCTAGATATCAGAAAAAATATGACAGCTTTATTTTATTTTTTTAAGTATCAGGAAATCACAACTTTAAATATACATTGTCAACCCCCTTTTTTAGTAACTATTAATTATTTCATTTTCTTGATTTATAAAGTGGAAAATATTTATTTCTTCCTCAAGTATCTTAAAATTATAATACATAATTTCAAATGTAAATGATCAATAACTACATACGTTAGTATAAGAAATAGAAATTAAACATTTTTCTTTTTTCAAAGTCCATCCTGGGAGATGTCAGAAGTCAGCTGCATTCCACCCTGCTGATGATTATACCACAATTAGCACTTGGCCTGTTCCCAAGTCCACACAAAGAACAATTTAAGAATTTAGGTTTATGCAGGAAATTTCATAAGTGAGACAATTATGAAGACCACAGAACAAGCTATGTAGCTAAAGAGAAAGTGTAGGTCCTGCTGGGAAGTGCTATGTGGAAAAGCTTCCCTTGATTTGCTTCCCAAGAGAGTGGAGAAGGGACTTTGAGAGGTAAGCCGAAGCAGCATTCATTCCATTGTGTGACAATAACAAGCATGCCCCTGGCAGCAAGTTTTTTTCGGTTACTTTCTGCCATTTTATGTTGAATTTCACATAAGCAACAGTGACAAGGCTGTTGAATCCATATCCTGCCCATTTATCATGACAGATATTTATCTAATTTTTATATGCACTTTATTGTGTTTTTTATAGTATATAAGCATATGTAAAAGTTTAAAATCATATATAAAGCCTTACATTTTTCTCAGCTCTCTTTAGATTACATGTACTCTATATCATTTTCATTTGCTCAATATCTCTCCTCTCTATCTTTTGGTATTAGACCTCTCCTCATGGTTACATTTGTGGAGATATGAACCAAACAAAGCCAAATGTGGTACCTTAACTTTCATGATCACAAAATTTATTTGAGGGGCTGAACACATGATCCCAAGTGTTACATTTATATGACATTAATGAGCAGCCAAGAAGCTGTAAGGAAGTAAATTGATATCTTCAGGTGATAATTATATCCTTGTGAATAAAGTTGATTCCATATAATTGTTAGTATACAAAGAAGACTCAGCTTTTAAAAAATAGAGCAAAGGAGGGAATTTTATATACTATAATTTATTACATGTGTTTCCACCCAACACTGTATGGATAAAAAATAAAAAGTCACCCTCCTCAATGAACTTGAATTGTAATCAGGGATATCAAGGGGAAGTAAATTTGGGGAAGGGCCAGTGCAAGGGTCCTAGGTTAAGCTTGCTGGGGATGATGGAATACAGCTGCAGCTCCAATGGAAAACGGTAAGTTGAGGTCACAGGGGTTATGAAGGCCCTTGTGGGATGTGGAAAGCTTCTGGAGTTTTTTAAGAAGAGAATGAAATGATATAATTTAAGCATTAAAAATGGATATTAGGTAACTATAAGGAAAATAGAACAGAGGACAACCACATTCAAAATGGAAAACAATTGAGAAGTTATTTTTATAGAGAAAACAAAATATCCTGGTGGCTTTATAGAACTAAGGGCGACTCCTGGATATATTTTAAAAGAAGTTGTGAGATTTCCTGATGAACTAAAAATACAAATGGTCAACAAATATATGAAAAAAAAGTTCAACATCTCTAGAAAATATAGCAATGCAAATTAAAACTACACTGAGATATCATCTCTAGTCAGAATGGCAATTATCAAGAATATAAGTAAAAGTAAATGTTGGCAAGGCTGTGGGAAAAAAGTTATACATTGCTGGTGGGACTGCAAATTAATGCAACCACTCTGGAAAGCAATATGGAGATGTCTCAAGAACTAGGAATGGAAACACCATTTAACCCAACTATCCTACTACTTATATTTAAAAGATTTAAAATCAGCATACTACATTGATGCAGCCATATCAATGTTTATAGCAGCTCAATACAATAGCCAAGCTATGGAACCAACGTAGATGCCCTACAACAGATGAATGGATAAAGAAATTGTGGTATATATACACACAATGGAGTATTATTCATCCATAAAAATGATTTTATGACATTTGCAAGCAAGTGGATGGATCAGGCTAAGTGAATTAAGCCAGTCCCAAAAAACAAACATCAAGTGTTTTTACTGATAATGTGGAAGCTAATCCACAATAAGGGAGGAGAGGAAAAGAATAGATATTCAGAAGATTAGACAAAAGGGAATTAAGTGAAGGGAGGAGGATAGGAAAAGAAAAGACAGTGGAATGAATCCAAAATAATTTTCCTATGTACTTATATGAATACACCATAGTGAATTCCATCATCATGTACATCCATAAAAATGGAATCCTAATTAGAATAAGTTGTACTCCATGTATGTATAATATGTCAAAATACACTCTACTGTTATGTATAGCTAAAAAACCCAAATTTTAAAAAAGAATAGGATCCTAACTAGAATAAGATATAGTCCATGCTTGTATAATTATATCAAAATGAATTCTACTGTCATATATAACTAAAAAGAAAGTAAATTATCAGAGAGAGAGAGAGAATGAGACAGAGAGAACAAAATCTTAACTTCCAAGATAAAGATCAGACTAGAAGACTGGAGTTGCTATTTAATGAGAAGAAGACAATTTAAAAAGGAGGGAGCAACAGGATTGTTCAGGCAGTGGGTGACAATGAAAAGTCAATTTTTGAAATACTAATTTTGAGACATTTAGAACATATGTGTAGAAAGCATAAGGCATCTGAACAGCTAAAATTGATTTAAGAATTTTAGGATGAGATTCCCTAAGCTATAAGCACAGAACAAGATAGATGTCCAAAGACTAAATGCAGGGAAACATCAATGTGAGAGACAGTTAAAAAGAAGAGAGTTGGAGGAGCCATTTGAATGGGACAAAGCCTGAACAATAAAGGAGGAAAGTGTTTTAAAAAGCGAGTCATTAGCTGGGAGTGGTGATGAACATATATAATCTCAGATACTCTCTGGAGGCTGAGGCAGGAAGATAACAGGCTCTAGGCCAGCCTCTGCAGTTCATCAAGATGCTTAGTAAGTTATCAAGGCCCTATCTCAAAATTATAAAATAAAAGGGGTTGGGTATGTAGCTCAGTGGTAAAATGCCTCTGGATTCAATCTCCAGCACAGGAAAAGAAAAAAAAAAAAACTCATTAAAATGTAGAGAGCTGTCTGTGGGCGCTGTGTGGACCACCACGCAAGAGTCCCAAACAGCGCTAGAGATAGACTGACCTGTTGTAGCTCAGCAGCCCCTCTGAGATGGGTGTGACCTGCCACGATGCCAATCAACCTGCTGACTGCAAGACTGTACCTTAAGAATGTTCAATAGAAGGTCTTTGAAGTCCCCTGATATAAATAAAGCACACACAGGGTCCATTTTGCCAGATGCCAGATGACATTTTGCCATTTGCCATTTGCTGGAAGTCAGAACGATCCGGGCCCGTCGTACCCCTGCATTTTGAAACTATTTTCTGTGTTCTGTGGTTTTTTTGCTGTCTTCTTTCTTTTAGCTAGTCTTCAACCGGTCAAGGAATCTCAACCCCACTGTCCACACAGGACGTGGATGACATTAAAAGTATCAAATGTCACTGATAAATTGAATAAAATCCAGACAGACTTGACTATTGGATTGGATAAAGTGAAGTTCATGGGTGATCTTGTGATGAACTGTTTTAGTGGAAAGATAAAGACAAGTCTAATTGTTATGAACTCAAGCCAGAAGGAAGAAGAGAGGAAATGGAGGCAAAAAATTGACAAAATTTTTAAGGTATGTCTTTTTACTTTTCTCTCTCTTTCTCTCTTTCTCTTTTCTTCTTCTTCTTTTTCTTCTTCCTTTTCTTCTTCTTTTTCTTCTTCTTCTTCTTCTTCTTCTTCTTCTTCTTCTTCTTCTTCTTCCTCTTCCTCTTCCTCTTTCTCCTCCTCCTCCTCCTCCTCCTCCTCCTCCTTTTTTTCTGGAAGAGCATGAACTTCATGGATGGATTTGAAAAGATAAGCGTATAATATAACAAGATAGGAATGATTTGTTTAAATAGAAAAATTGATGGTGCAGAAAACATAAAGAAAAACAATGGTCTTTGTATAACCTGAGATTGTGCAATATATTGTATAAGTGAAGGTTTTGAAAAAAGAAAGGAACAAAGTCCAGGGAGAAAAAATAAAATGAATACAGGATCTGGTAGACTGTAGGTGTCTGTGGTAAGTGCTGAGGATTTCCTTTAAGATTGTTAGCACTTTTACAATTCCATTCACAATTGCCTTGAAAACAAAAAACAAAAAACTAGGAATAAATCTAACCAAGGAGGTAAAAGACCTGTACAATAAAAAAAAAAAAAACAACAACTATGGAACATTTAAGAAAGAAATTGAAGAAGACACAAGAAGATGGAAAGACTGCACATGTTTATGGATAGGCAGAATTAATATTGTTAAAATGGCCTTACTACCAAAAGCAATACACAAATTCAATTCAATCCTCATCGAAATACCAATAATATTCTTCACAGAAGTAGGAAAACAGTCCTAAATTCATTTGGAAAAATAAGAGACACAGAATAGCCAAAGCAATTCTAAGCCAAATAAAAAAGCAATGCTGACAGCATCACAATATCTGAGTTCAAATTATCCTACAGAGCTATAGTAAACTTCAGGACACTGGCGTAAAAACAGACACATACACCAACGGTATAGAATAGAAGACAGAGACAAAACTACATATCTACTGTCACCTGATCCTTGACAAAGTTGCCCAAAAAATACATTGGTCCTGGGAAAACTCCTCATCCATAGATAGAATACGAGAACTGTTTTTTTCACTTCACACAAAGATCAAGTCAAAGTGGATCAAAGACCTAGGAATTAAACCAGAAACTTTGCAACTCATAGAAGAAAACATAAGATCAACACTCCCACATATAGGCACAGGTAATGATTTTTTTCAATGTTTTTGAAATATTACCAGGAAATAATGCCAAGTCTTAATGAATGGAATGGCATCAAATTAAAAAGTTTCTGCATAGCAAAGGAACAACGAGGAATGTGAAGATGGAACCTACAGAAAGGGAGAAAATCTTTGCTAGCTACTCTTCTGATAGAGAATTAATATTTACAATATAAAAAGTACTCAAAAACACCAGTGCCTCAAATAACCCAATTAATAAATAGGCAAACAAATTGAACAGACACTTCTCAAAAGAAGAAATACAAATGGCCACCAAATATATGAAAAAGTATTTAATATCATTAGCAATTAGGGAAATGTACATCAAAACTACACTGAGATTTCATTTCACTCCAGTCAAATTGGCAGTCATCAAGAATACCAGCAGTGATAAATGCTGGAGAGGATTTGGAGAAAAAGGAACGCTTTAACACTATTGGGATTGTAAATTAGTAAACCACTATGGAAATCAGTATGGCAATTTCTCAAAAGACTAGTTGTGAAACCACCATATGACCAAGCTGTACTATTTCTTCACATTTATCCTAAAGAATGAAAGTCAGCATACTATAGCAATAAATGCATTCCCATGTTTACAGCAGCACAATTCGCAATAACCAAACTCTGGAACTAGTCTACCATAAACAGATGAATTGATAAAGAAAATGATATACACATATCATACACACACACACACACATACATATACACATATATGCAATGAAATTTCATTCAGCCATAAAGAAAAATGAAATTATGTTATTTGCAGGAAAATGGATAGAACTTGAGACCATTATGTTAAGTGAAATAAGCTAAACTCAAGTTTGTGTGTTTTCTCTCATATATGGAAGCTAGACAGAAATTTTTATTTAATTTTTAAAATTGATCTCTCAGGTTTTTTAAAATATTACCAATTTCACCATAGCCTCTATTTTCTAAAATGAATTAATCTCTGCCAGATATGTTAAAAATGTTTCATTGCTGTTTTGAAAATTTATGAAGATATACTTAGATAACCTATAATTCACCTAATAAAAGTACCACTTATTTCAATAAATTCAGACTTGTGCAATGATTTAGCATAATTAATTTAAGAAAAATGTAATCACTTTAGGAGGAAACCCCATTCCCACTAGGACTCATTAGTCTCCAAACCCTATAGCCTGGGAGAATACTTTCTGTCTTTATAGATTTGCTTATTCTGGACATTTCATATAAATTGAGTAGTACAATAATTGGCCTTTTGTGACTAGCTCATTTCATGTAGAAGATGTTTTCAAAGATCACCTTTTTTTTTTTAGCATGTATGATTGTTTTATTTTTATGACTGAATGATGTTCCATTATATAGATATGCCACCTTTACTTATACACCTGATGAACATTCTGGTTGTTTCCAAATTTGGGTTCTTATAAATAATACTACTAAGAATATTTGCACATGAGCTTTTTGTGTGGACATCTATTTTTATTTCTCCTGAGTAGATATCAAGGAGTGGAATGGCTGGGTGCTATGGTAATTCTATGCTTAACATTTTGAGCTAACTTTTAAAATATTTTTCAAAGCAGCTGTATCAGTTTAAATTTCCACCAGCAATGTATGAGAGCTCCAATTTCTGTACATCTTTGAAGAACTGGTTTTTACCTCTCCTTTTTATTTTACCATACTAAGAAATGTGTCTAACAAATGTGAATTATATTTCATTATAATTTTGATTTGCAGCTCCTTAATGGTATTGGGCATCTTTCCATATTTCTTCTTCTTTAATTGTATAACTTTTTTGGAGAATGTTTGAAATCTTTGCCTATGTTTTAATCAGGCAGTTTTTGATTGCTGAATTATAAGTTTTTGTAGACCATAGGCACAATTTATATAATATGCAAACATTTTCTTCCATTCTATGAGTTATCTTTTTACATTCTTGAAAATATCTCTTAATGGTCAAGTTTTTAATTTTGAAGAAGTCCAATTTATCCATTTTTTCCTCATTACTTATATTTTGGTGTTCTTCAAGACAGCTTGCCTAATGCAAATTTGGGATTTATTCCTATGCTTTCTTCTGCAAGTTTTAGTTTTAGGTCTTAGATTGGGGCATATCCTCCATTTTAAACTAATTTTTGTATAGGGTGTAAATAATAAGTTCAAATTCATTATTTTGCATGTTAATACCCAGGTTTTGTAGTTCTATTTGCTGAAAAAGACTATCCTTTCCCCATTGAATTGCCTTGGCACTTTTGTTGAAAATAATTTGACTATAAATGCAAGAGCGCATTTCGGAACTCCCAATTCTATTCTATTTTTCTATTTGTCTATCTTTATATCTGTTCTGCCCACTTATTTGTTATAGCTTTTTGATATGTTTTAAATTGGAAGTGTATGTCCAAGTGTATGTCCTCCAACTTTTCAAGATTGCTTTGGCTATTTGGGGCCTGTGACACGTAAATATGAATTTTATGATCAGATTGTTAATTTTTACCAAAAAGCTACCTAGGAATTTGAAAGTGAGTTTATTTAATTTGCAGAAAAGTTCAAGGGATATTTTATTTCAAGGAAAATAAGTTTTAACCAATGAATGTGAAATATCTCATAGCTTTTAGAGTACATTTTGCACTTGTTTTGTTAAACTTTATGTTTTAATTTTTAATGCTCTTGTAGTTGGAATTGATTTCTGAATTTCATTTTGAGGCTGTTAATTGTTGCCATACAGAAATATAATTTTATATTGATCTTGTACCCTGAAATATTGTTCATTATTTCTAATCTCTCTGTGTGTGTGTGTGTGTGTGTGTGTGTGTGTATTCCTTAGGATTTTCTATATATAAAATTACATTATCTGCAAATAGTTTTTTTCCTGCTTTCTTTTCATTCTCAATGCCTTTTATTTCCTTTTCTTTATTCCTTTTTTTCTTTCTTCTTTATCTAATGGCCCTAGCTAGAGCCTCCAGTATTGAATAGAACTGGCAAGTGTGAATATCTTTGTCCTACTCATTGAACCACTCATGTATATTGTTGCACTTTATTCTATTCACATGACATAATATATTAATTGATATTCAGAAATTAAAACAACTTTGCATTTCTGGGATACATCTCAATTGGTCATGGCATATAATCTTTTCTATATGTTGCTGGATTTATTTCTAGTATGTTGTTGAGGTCTTGTTTTCTTTTGTTTGTTTCCAATATAAATTTTAAAAGTATCTTTGCTTTTCATATTTTTTAAATATCCTGTGTATATGCTGTGCTGATTCTGAACTAAGTTCTTACATAATTTTAAGATATCTTAGTATATTACTGACATTATAAGTTTGTCTACCATACACATTCCAAATTCTTTCCCTTGGTAAATTGGTGTACATTGTATAAGGCTAGTTTTGTTATCATGAAAATATATGTGTGTGTGTGTGTGTGTGTGTATACACATATGTATTCTAATTAGCATCTTCATTTTTTGTTTTTGGTTTTTTGGCTTTTTTTTTTTTGATGGTAATACTGGAGGTTGAACCCAGAGCCTTTTGCATGCTAGGCAATCACTCTACCAACTGAGCTATATCTCCAGACTCTTCATTTGTTTTTGTTGAAAAGCATTACTCCTCTAAGTCATTATATTTTTAATTAAAATATTCTTTTTACACACCTTTATGCTTTTACTTTATTTTTATTTTTACATTTAAAATGTTGATTAGTTTACATGCATATGTGTATATTTGTATGCATATGTATATGTATACACACAAATATATATACACATATACATTATATACAAATATATGTACTTGTTTTGAGGAGGCATGAGAACTATATTAAGAATCCAGATTCACTTTTTTCCCTAATTAACTACAATTTTCCCCAAACTTATTTTTTCCCACTCTATTGAGGAATCCTAAATTAAAAGTTGAAAGTGAAACAGTAAGTTTAGTTGGGCAAATATAAATAATTTTAAACTTAAAATTTAAAGTGATGATAGTGGCTGTAAAAAAACATGCCTTTTAAAAAAAGCTTGATTTCCAAAACATCAAGTATTTAGTGACAAAATGATTTCTGTAATGAGTCTAATTTGGAATACAGAGAACTCTCAATCTTGCTCTCATCTGTAGTTTCAATGCTTTTGTGTTGTAACAAAAAATCATTGCCCATTCCACAGTACTGAAGTACTAGAAGTGTCATAATTTCTGTTTTACATTCAGTCTTTAATCCATTTAGATTCAATTATATAGTGAAATTTAAGCATCTAATTTTATAATTCTACATGTGGATATCCAATTTTACCAGAATAATTTATTAAAGACACTGTTCTTTCCCCAGTGTGTGTTCTTGTCTCTTTTTTGAAAATAAATTGACTTTGGTAAATGGATTTATTTCTAGGTTCTCTATTCTGTTCTATGCATCTGTTTTTGCCAGTATCATGCTGTTTTGGTTACAAAACGTGGCATATTTTGAAGTTAGATAGTGTGATGGCCCTAGCTTTGGTCCTTTAGTTTATGATTGTTTTGGCAATTAGCAATTACTTAGGGTCTTTTGTGGTTCTATATTAATTTTATATTTTTTTCTTTTTCTATGAAGATGTCACTAATATTTGGTTAGGAATTACACTTAATCTGTATATCACTTCGAGTAGTATGAATATTTTAATGGTATTCTTCTAATCCATGGATATGGAATGTCTTCCCATTTATGTTTTTAAATTTATTTCATCAATGTTCACAATTTCATCATAACATCTTTTACCTCCTTAGTTAAGTTTATTCTTAGATTTTGTTTATAAATTGAAGTTTTTTGTTTGTTTGTTTGTTAGTTTTTTTGCTTTTTGCTTTTTGGCGGGGGGTGGGCTATTTGGGTATTCAACCCAGGGTCTTTATCACTGAGTTACATATCCAATCCTTTTTATTTTATTTTATTTTTTAATGTTGAGACAAGATCGTGATAAATTTTTTAGGGCCTCACTAAGTTGCTGAGTCTGACCTTAAAACTGCAATTCTTGTGCTTAGGCCTACTAGTTACTGGAACTACAGTTAGGTTTGCACCACCAGGACCAGCATGGGATTGCTTTCTTATTTCTCTTTCAGATAGTTCACTACAGAGGGATGGAAATGCTACTGATTTTTGTTTCTTGATTTTTTTTTATCCTGAAACTTGGCTAAATTTATTTATCAAGTCTAACAGAATTTTTTTGTGTCATCTTTAGGTTTTTCTGTATATGACATTATATCATCTGGAGCAGGAACAATTTGATTTCTTCATTTTCAATTTTGATATACTTTATTTTTCTTGTCTAATTGTTCTGGTAAGGAATTTCATTACTATGCTGAATAAAAATGAAGAATGGGAATATTCTCTTTCACTTTAGATCTTAGAGGAGAAGCTTTGAACTTTCTCCCACTCAAAATTTTAGCTGTGGGTTTATCATATACGTGTGTGTGTGTGTGTGTGTGTGAATAAATGTGTGTGTTGAGGTAAATTCCTTCTATATCTCATTTGTCCAGACATTTTTCAGAGATGCTGAATTTTATCAAATGCATTTTATACATTTATTTAGACAACCATATGATTTTTGTTTCCATTAATGTGATATATCACATTTCTTGATTTGTGTTTACTGAACCATTCTTACATTCCTTGGATGAATCCCCACTCACTTGGTCTTGGTGAACAATTCTTTTTCAATCATTATATTTCATAGGTGAATTATTATGCATAATATTGTGATTCATTATACCATATTAGTATATGCACATAATATAATTTGATCAATTTCATTGTCTAGTATCTTCCCTTTCCATCCCTTTCTTCTTCTTATCAGTTTATTCTACTCCATTGATCTCCCTTCTATAATAATAATAATTATTATTATTATTTTAATTAGTAGATTATAATGTGTGATTTATACTTATTTAATTATAAGTGGGATTTGTTGTGGTACATTCGTATATGAACATAGCATAAATCATGACTAACTGTGTTTAGCTATTCTTTCCTATTTAATTTATTTCTGCTCTGATCTTTATAGTTTATTTCCTTCTATTAATTTTGGATTTAGTTTATTTTTATTTTTTAGTTATTTGAGATGCGATGTTTTTTGAGCCCTTTCTACTTTTCTGATATATTACTGTAAACTTCCCTCTTACTATTGTGTTTCTTTTCCTTCATAGGCTTTAGTACACTGTATTTATTATATCTACATTTTCAATCTCTCAAAAAATTTTTTTTCATTTTCATGTTAATATCTTCATTAACTCATTGATTATTCAGGAACATGTTTTATTTCCATGTGTTTGTAAAATATCCAAAGTTTCTCCTTTTATTGATTTCATATTTTTTACACATTATATTTAGAAGATACTTGCTATAATTTCAGTTTGAAAAATTTTGTTGAAACTTGTTTTGTGGCCTAAGATAGGTTTGATCCTGGAGAATGTTCCCCATGCTATTGCAAAAATTATATACAATTCAGCTGTTGAATCAAATATTTTATTAATGTCTATTGTGTCCATTTTTTTCTAGTGTGCAGTTTAACTCAGACAAATTGTTGATGGTTTTGTCTGCTGACAGTGGGTATTAAAAGTCCAATACTCTTATTGTATTACATGTTCTCTCTCCTTTTAGGTATATTTATATTTTTATATATTCAAATATTCTGATGTTGGATACATACATATTTATAACTTTATATCTTTTTGTTGTATTAACCCCTTTATAATTTCATAATGGTCTTCTTTTTCTTTCTTTCTTTCTTTTCAGTTGTTGAATTAGTCTTTTTATCTAAACATAGCTACTCTTGTTCCCTTTTGGTTTTGATTTTCATGGAGTATCTTTTTCTTAAATATAATTAAAGGATTGGATATTAAGTTTTAAGAGGAGAAGCAGTCTTGAAATGGAAGTGAAAGCACTCCTACCCTTTCTTCTCAAAGGGCCTTTAATTTCACCTCGTATGAGTAGTTGAAAAATCTTACAAAATGCTTCCTGTATAATTATTTACAAGTTGGGTGAGCAAGTTCTGTGGCCAAAGTAGAAATTAACTGATCTGAATTGAATACATCTGTCTCTTTAACAATCCATGACTTTGATATATCAAAACATAAGAAAGGGGCTGGGGTTATGGCTCAGCGGTTGAGCGCTTGCCTCGCATACGTGAGGCACTGGGTTCGATCCTCAGAACCACATAAAAATAAATAAATAAAGATATTGTGCTCATCTACAACTAAACAAAATATTTAAAAAAAAAACAAGGAAAATATCTTTAATCCCTCAGATTACTTTTTATGGAATAAAGAAGTGGAGTCTATGCCTAAAATCTATGAATGTTGTATCTCAAATTAAAAAAAAAAAATAACTAAATCACACTTTCCCAAGAGTATTTGTGTAAAGTTTAGGTCATCAAACTTAGATAATCATTATAAAGACATCTGCTAGATTGTCAGGCACTGCTAACTATGACAACCCAGTATGTTTTGTTATTACTGTTCTTTGGCTTTAATTTTTATTATTTTTCAATTAAAAATAAAGCTAAAATAAAAATTTAAGAGCACATAGAGTTTCTCCTTTTATTTTTGGCCTACTATAGAGGTTAAGAGCTCAGAAGACCATGGAGTCAGAGGTGAGGAATGAAAAATGAGTTTGCCTCCAGTTTGATTTAAGCAGGTTAATTAATCTGTGCCTCATAAAATTACACTAGCTATGATATAGAATTGTTATGAGCATAAAATTAAGTTAAAATTTCAATACACCTAAAATGACAACTTATTTGTAATAAGCAAATAATAAATAATTTCTTTAAATTCGTGGAAATTTTTAGAAAATACCTTGGTAGACTACCTGGAAAAAATATCTCTTGGATTAAAAGAAAAAATCTTCCTGCTTGTGGTGAATGGGTGGTGCCCAGTTAAACACCATCTTCTCTAAAAAGTAATAAATCCATGAGGGTATAGTTGTACATACCTATAATCCCAGATTTTGAGGAGGCTGGGGTAGGAGGATCCCAAGTTCAAAGGCAGCTTCAGCAATTTAGCAAGTCCCTAAGCAACTTAGTGAGACTTTGTCTCAAAGTAAAAAATAAAAAGGTCTTGAGAGGTAGCTCAGTGGTTTAGTGCCCCTGGATTCAATCCAAGTTACCAAAATAATAATGAAATAATACTAGCTAATATAAGAAAATTGCCTCAGAATTAAATCAATAGGATTAACATAACCACATATATAAATATCAACACCACAGAAATATCTCCAATATCAAGTTGGTACCTACTTTACATAGTGCAAAGTTTAAATAAATTATGTATTATTTGAGAAGATTTACATACTAACACTACAGTTTCTTCTGCACTCCAAGTTTGGATTTATATCCCTCTTTCCCCTCCTCCTTCTCTTACTCCTCAAAACGAATTTTACTTGATCACTTATAAAGTAAATTTTAAAGATCTTCTCTTTTGTTTGTATTATTTTTGAAATACTAGTTTTAATTTTTAAGCACTTAATATGACCTGTTCTGTTTCCCTTGCTTTGTGTTTCTACCACCCCTTCTTATTGTTTCCTGTTGTTTTGAATATTTCTTGCTGAAAAAAATTATATAATTTAATAAGTTTCCTTAAGTCTTTCTAAATGTTATGATTTTAACAGTTCTCAGAACATAGGACAAAGGCAGAGTGTTCTGTTTAGTTGCTCTAAAGAAAGAACTTATAGTACTCTATTTTTATGCCAGGAATTTTAAAAATTTAAAGCCAAATGACTTAAGCTTCTCTGTTTTGAATTCATTAAAAATCAATACCGTATTTCCTCTTCTCTCCATTTGTACCTCTTCACAAATACTTATTTATCCAGAGACTTAAATATTTTGAGTGTGTTACAATCCCAATGGATCAGAAATTTTGAGCTATAAAAGGAAGACATTCCCACAGCATCATGGAAGAAGCCTAGGAAGGCAATCCTAGATTCCCTCAGATGGAGAATAACTCCTACTCAGAAATCTAGGCTGTTCTGACTGTCCCCTGGCTAGTACAGTGCTCATCAGTGGCTCTAATAAAGTCAATATGTCCCATGGAATATGCAGTAAGTCCTCAGTGACTAAAAGCCCTACATATATGACTTCATTAAACTTTGCATTTTTGCTTGGTTCTTTGTTTGCATAATGTTCTTCTGTAATAACTCTACACTCAACTTGCTTTTCTAGAAACTTGCAAAACCAGTCTTGGATTGAAAATTTTAAAAACAAACTAGGGAAAAATACTTGTAAAGACATGAAAGGAAGAGCAGATGCAAGAAAGAAAAATGCTTGAAAGAAGTAGTCTAAAACAAAATGTTTCTCTCTCTAACACTTGTCTTTTTTCAAACGTGTAATTGCCTTAAGGGGTTCAGTGCATAAAAAACATTCCTGCAAAGAAGTTCTTAGTTGAAAATGAAGCACCTGGAAACAACAATCATTTAAAAAACAAGAATATTATTGTGAAGAACCTACACGAATTTTTAAAGTAAAAAAGTAAATAAAGTTCAGCAAAATTATTTATATTGAACTCCTAAAATTCATTCTGATTATCATGGCTAGAAAATGACACATCTGCTTTTTGATTTAAAAATGAGTATTTGGTGATAAAATGAGGTCTTGAATGCTGTAATTTGAAATGTAGAGGGCTGTAAACCTTGTTGTCATCTCTAGCATTCAATGCAGCAATTGGTAATATTGAATAATTTTGTAATGATTATTTCTTTCTTTAGGTTGACAATGAGATTTAATAATTTCACAGACTCTACCTGTTGCTAGGTATCACATAAACATATTCTGAATGTTCATGATTAATAACTTATTTCAGTTACTGTGTAAAAGAAGGTTTGTACATTAGACAAAATTGAAAGGTAGCAAAAACTTATATCTGCTAAGTCTTGGTCCTTTGGCTTAATGTAGAAACTAAAAGTACTAATTCAGGACTTTGAGAGGAAGACAAATTGACCCCAAATAGTAGTAGTTGTATTCTTTGAATCTTTGGAAGAGCAATCTAAATAATTTTATTTTCTTTTTCTTTGGAAGAATAAATATATAAGTTAGCTCTCAAGATGATTATCAATTATGATCAGACAAGTTTGCAATCAAAGATTTCAAACACATAAAGAAACAAGTCACTAAAATCTGAGGATTTCAGACATTGAGGTTATTAGATAATATATAATATTAAACAAAAATATATGAAATGGGAGAATATAAAAATTAAATCACAAAATTAGAAAGGAAAATGTGTTTATAAAAATAATTTTATAAAGACAGATTGGTAAAAAAAATACCATAAAATTAAACATATCTTTATTGAATTATAAACTCATTGAGTGGCTTATCCTGCAGGTTGAAGACAAGAGAGAATTTTTGAACTGGAAGATATACCAAGAGAAATTACCCAGAATGAAAAACTAGAATGACTCCACCATGAGTTGAGCAGCTCTCCTCTGCTGGGCTCTCTCAACCTGATGTGTTGCCTCACTTGGGCCAAGAGCAATGAATTTGGCCTTCCATGAACTAAAATCTCTGAAACTGTGAGCCCCAAATAAACTTTCCTTCCTCTAAGTTGTTCTTGTCAGATATTTTGGTCACAGTGATTCAAAAGCTGAGTAAAACAGGGATCATCAAATGGGGATATCTAACATATCTATTTAGAGTTCAAGAAGGAGACAACAAAAGAAATAGAAAAGATATTTATTTACATATGAAAATCTGTCAAAAGTTATGGACGCAATCAATCCACAGAGTCAATGCAACATGTTTTAGGACATCAAAAACTAATTAAATCATTTCTACATTAAGTATAATGCCCTGTGTGTTAGTCAGACTTTTAGCACTGTGACAAAACTACTTGACAAGAAAAATTTAAAAGAGAAAAAATTGATTTTAGCTCATGGTTTCAGAGGTTTAGCTCACGGTCAACTGACTCCATTGTGCTGGGCCCATGGAGAGGAAAAACAGCAGCGTAGCAAGATCCAAAACCAATTTACTGCTCTATGTCTGGTCCCTGGAAGTTTGGACACACATACAGTAAGTGGTCAATAAATGGGTAAGGAATGGATTTGGCAGGATTCATGGCATAAGGTAGCACTGATGATACCTGGGAATAACATGCAATTATTCTGTGAATTATTCTCAGATGAATGTTTACTCCTGTGTAACGAGCCCTTACCAAATACTATATAGAGCAATAAATTCAAAATTCATTGGGTATTTTAAATTGAAAAGAAAATGTTACAATTTTAGATTTTGAAACATGAGAAAATATAGCAATCTTTAAGAAATGTTTAGGAGTTTAAAAACTGAAACAACAGAATATAAAGAAATTCTGCTCATCACAAAGCACTATATATAAGAAGACAATAAGCTATAAACTAAGGAAAATATTTGAAACTTATGGAACTGAAAAAGCTAATTATCCAGAACAAATAAAGGACACTTACAAATCAATAAGAAAAAAGATAATGCAATATAAAAATGAACTAATCATATAAATAGGCAATATTTATAAAACCTGAATAGTAAATAAATGTATGAAAACATGTTCACCTTCTTTACTTACCATAGAATTAGTGTTTGATACTACATTGATCTACAATGTTATTTATACTCACCAGATTGACAAACATAATTACTGACAAGACAAATTCTGGCAAGTATGCACATTAATGAGAACATCTATATGTTGTGTCTGGCAAGTATGCACATTAATGAGAACATCTATATGTTGTGTCAAGTAGTCTGTGAATTAGTACAGACTACTTAGAAAATAAATTGTCATCTTTTAAATATGAACATTCTCATTCTCTGTACTCCAGCAATTCTACTTATAGGTGTGTTTCACAAGGAATTGTACATATGTACCAAAGACACATACAAAAATATTCATAGTTCTGTTACCCTTAACAGTAATAGCTTAAAACAATTCAAATGTCTATCAACAGGAACATGGATAAATACAGTTTAGAATAATCACAGTGGAATGTTTGATCACAGTGAAATTAAACAAACTAGAGTTTTATGCAACTACATGAATTAATTTTAAAAAGATGCTGAGTAAAATGTCATTGAATTTTTTTAAAAAGCAAAGACATGATCAGTACTACTTCAGGCCAGTGTTGCCTGTTGAAAAGACAGAAGGGTGGGACTGAGGGCACATATCCACTGAGGCCACACTGCTGATGAAGCTCTATGTCATAAGTACATTGGAGGTTCATAAGTGTCCTTTTATTATGCATTATAACCAAATATAGTATGTGTCAAATGTTACATAACTAAAGATATTTTAGAGCATTCAAATCTATATATAAGGACAAAAATGAATTCATCTGATATAGAATAAACTTTTCACTATTTTACATATCATCATACATATCAGTATGTTTTTTTAATTCCAATTTTGTGATAAAACATTGTTTTTACATATTGTTTTGGGAAGAAAACATCATCTGCAAATAACAATAATAAAAAATTTAAATTTATATCAAGATAATGTCACAATATGGTACTATGTTAAATATTTTTTTCAAGAGAAATATCTAGGTAATTGGTCCAATTGAATCAGTAAGAAAGCTTAACCTAAGAAAGCAGAGGGATGCATCTTTGTGATACTGTTAAAATGAAATATGCCTTTTCTATAGTCCCATTTCAGAGGAGCACAGTGAATGAAGGCTTTCAAAATGTCCTGTTTTGCCCTCCACAATGTTATAATATATTCTCTGAAAATGTGTCTGAAAGCAACTAATTCTAGCCTAACTGTGAGAAAGAGATAAACGTAAACATTGTTATATTCCAAAGACATTAACTCAAATTCTTATAAATGGAAAATTGTGAACAATACAAAAATTAACCATTATAAAAAGAATGGGTATCATATGCTTCTAAGTATTTTTAACTCTCTTATTTTTTATTTATAGACTCCTATAATCCCGTGAAAATAGATTCCTTTTCAAGGTCTTATAATTCTTTTGTTCAATAAGTATTCAGTTAAACCTATGTTGACATTAATTATGATTTCAATTTCAATTATTTTTCAGCTTGTTGCTGAAAAAAAAAAGTCTTGGACTTTTTCATTGGCACTTGGGCATCCTGCATATGCTTTCCAGTTCCATGCTGTTGTCCTGCATCTCTAACCCTGACCCGTAATTTAGTAATCTTGAGCCACCAGTTAGAAAGAATCATGGTTGATCTGATTCTAAGGATGAATACATTTTCTAAACATAAAATCCAAAAGAAATTCAATAATGGGTAATACAGTAGATTTTACTCCATAAAAATTTAAAGAGGAAAGAGGAAAAAATATCATCACCAGTTTCTTCAGGGTATAAGCATTTGATACTAGATGTAAAGGAGTTTTCAGGGGGAAGTCATCACTTGAGTCTGAATATGCAGTAGCTCTAAGACAAACCAGAAGGTAACACCTGAGATTCAAAAGTGCACTTCACCCTGCAGATACTTAGGAGACATGGGTATGTTGTTGAAGCTGTAGGTATGAAAGAACTTTCCTAAGAGAGTTAAAACTGAGAAGAGAACCTGCCCTATGACTACCACCTGAAAGTCTAGCTACTTAGGAGGATGAAGCAGGAGGATCACAAATTCAAGGTCAACTTGGGCAATTTAACAAGATCTTGTCTCAAAAATTAAAAAAAATAATAATAATAATGGTTGAGGATATAGCTCAGTGGTATAGAGCTCCTGGGTTCAATTCCCAGTACCAGGGGAAAAAAAAGAAAAGACTGAGAAGAGGCTCAAAGAGAATTGTGATGAGTACCCATATGAAGTTAGCTGAAAAGGCTGCCTCTTGGCTACCATCCTACAGAGAATTTGATTTAGTAGGTCTAGAGAGAAATTCAGGAAATAGCATTGTTCTCTGGAATACCTCTTAAGGGAAGACAAATAACAAGGAAGAACTGCTCTTTTGCTGCCTGGTGTTTGTTTATTTTTGTTTTTCTTTTGTTTTTTTTATGTGTGTATTTTTGTTTTTGTTTTTGTGTTGAATTCGTATGCATGCATCATAGCCCACTTTATTTCTGAAATAGTTTCTTGCTTCTTTACATATAAATAAGGAAATTTTGAATGAACATGATGATACATTAAGGATTGCAAGCATTTTCAACTATAAAAGAATGCATTCAAAAATGCATACAAGATAATTATACTGAACTTTCCATTGAAAATTTGATAATTTTAGCATAATTATTTTTAGCTAAAAATAATTCTACAGAAACAAATTTTCTATATATGAAATTTATTTCTGAATATGGAGAGTATTATTGAATATTGTGATGAGAAACAGGTGCCCAGTTTATGAATTACAATGATCAATATGACTAGGTTACAAGCTTATCCATCTCTCTGATTGTAATGAATCCAAGTCACTCCAGAAAAATCAAGCAGAAGGAATGTACTCTAAAAGATAATGCCAAAAAGTACCCTATCGAACACAGAACTCTACTCTCGTTCAGTTAGCTTAAGTGTAAGTATTTTGAATATACTGGTTTTAACAAGGCAAATACTTTATTAAGAGAAAATCATGGTGTTGGTGAGAGAATAATCTTTTTATGTTATTATGAATTTGAATTTTCTTATTAAAAATACATATTTATGATTGTCATTTTGTTCTGTTAATACCATAAAAGAAGTAGAACAGTGAGGTATAACCAAAATTGAATTCATAGACAAATAATAAATTATGATGAAAATAACACATTAATAGAGGCTGCATGGATTATAGCTATACTTTGCATTTCCCTAAAAAAAAAAAAGATGTTAAAATCTGGTGTATTTTAGAAAAGTCCTTGATTGAAGCATTCAAAATTACAAAGGACATTCTTTTTGTAACCTTTTCCTATAATAAGATGAGGACAAGGAGATACTTGATAAAAATAAGGGGTAGTAAATTCAGAACAAATTGAGGTAAATAATGCCTTATGAATATGTATAGTCAACCTGTGAAATTCATTGACCGAAGAGGTCACTGAGTCAAATATAGTGTTTGAATTTAAAAAACAGCTAGGTAATTTTATGACCACTAATAGCTTTGGGAGCTCTGCTTGGCAAGCAGAGATAATGATAAGGGTAATCAAATCTCTTGTCTCAGGATGTAAGTTACCAGTGGGGGGTTGTCCGATTCTGTGCTGTGCTGTTGTCCTCTGGACTTTTTCTTTACATACTGACCATCAGGGAGGTGTAGCAACAGACACCTGTGTTGTTATTCAACACCTTTATGCTGACATTTATAGATGCCTATGTGTTCTTTCACCTTCATAAGAAGGTTCAACCTATGTAATATAGGAAGAGGGAAAAGTCTGTCTGGGATAGAAAATATTCCACAATGGTACTCAAGATAATCAATGCTTGATCTTAGGAGTGGTTGCCTTTGAATAACATTCTCAGAATTACTAAGTTTATGAAATCAGAACAGTTTGAAAGTTAGCAGTTATTACATTTTGGGAAGGATGGGGCTTGATAGTGACACTTTTTGCATAGCATTGTGTAAAATGGCATTAAGATCATTTAAATTTATTCTAAATGTATCAAATTTAAAAAATCATGTCTTGAGTCTTCAAGTCTGTTCTGCTTTAGATATATTATTGACTTAATTATGCTTTCTCTTATCTCAAGTCAGTGTTATATACCACAACTTTTAAAATTTTTAACTGAAGTCATGATTAAATTTTATTTCTGAATTTTTTCCCCAAATAGAAATTTTTAATAGAAAAATGAAACACAAAACTACCCATGATTTAAAATCCAAGATAACTATCATTAATATATACAATTGTATAGACGCCCATATGTATAATCATTTTACATTTTTAATAAATTACAGAGAGTTGGGAACACACTGTACATACTTTCCTATAATCCATCATTTGAACAGCAATTCATTGTGAATGATTTCCTATAAAATTAAATATTTTGAAGGCTGTATTTAATGTGCATACATTATTATTTATTTTTCTAGTTTCTTCCTCGGACATTTAGGTTGTGTGATAGTTACTCTGAATTGGCAACTTGACTAGATCGAGATATGCCTAAATTTAAGCAATATGTCAATGAGGGCATTTCTAGGAATGATTGGCATGTTGAAAAACTGAAGCAGAGACCCACCCCAACTGTGGACAGCACAGTCCAGTAGGTTAGGGACATGGATAGAGTAAAAGCTGGAAGAACAAGAAAGCAGCAATAGACACAGCACAATTAATTCTTCTTGAGCTAGTACTTGAATTGCTGCTGCAATACCCTGCTCCTTCACTCTTCCAAAGCCGGGTCCTATCAGTGACTCTCAAGGGAGTCCCCAAGTCTTCATCCCAGAAAGGGGCTGCATTATTCATCTCTTATTGTTCTGAGACTCCAACTTCTTGAACTAAGTAGCTACTGGTTTCTCCAGCTCTTCATCCTGCAGATGGTAATTGTGGTGGTACTGTATAGTTTCTGTCATGTACACAAATCTAACAAATCTTTTGATGTGTATATATATATACACAAAATCTTTTGATGTGTGTGTATATATATATATATATATATACACACACATCAAAAGTGTAAGGACTATTGTGACTGAATTTGTGATTATTCTTTTCTTGATGGTTTAACTTGAATGCATGTTATATTTAGGAATTTTTATTTATATTGCCAATTATTTTCTGGAGAATAATGTTATTTTGCATATTTATCATCAGTTTAAGAGAATATACTTTCCTCACGTGATCAATGGATTAAATATATGTGTATATATGGAAATATATTTAATTATTGCCATTCCCCTTATATTTTACTAATCTTACCAATAAAGATTATATAATATTTTTACAAAGTATGGTTAGAAAAAAATAAAGAAGATCTCAATAAAATTATTACATCTTTGATTATTTACAGTTTTAAACCTTTTTCATAAATTTATAGATCATTTTTAAAAATTTGGAGAATTGTTTTGAGGCCTAATATATGGCTCGTTTTTGATGGTGTTCCATGTATTGAAGAAAAAAATGTGTGTTCTGTAACTGTTGGATAAAATATTCTATAAACATCTATTAGATCTATTTGATTTATTTTGCAGTTTTACTCTGATTCTTCTTGATTTTTTGCCTGCATTTTCTGAAGGTGAAGTGTTGAAGTCTTCTACAATTATTGCAATAAATTTTCTCTCTTTATTTCTTTGTTACAAAATTTTAATCCTATTTAAATTTTTAGTAATGTGCATATATACCTTTGATAATTGTTTTTTAAAACCCATATTTTCAAAATGAAACAATAAAACAAGCATAGAGTATTTCAGTTCTTTACTAACTCAATAAGTCAAGGTGGTGATGAACTATCAACTACCCCAAACAAGTGACCACTCTTACTCTCTTCCTTCTGAGCATCTAGCACAGAGTAGGCACACAATGTTTGTTGTTCAGTTGATGGTTATTTTGAATAATTGATGCAAACTGTCAAATATATTAATGAGTTTCTTGAGCTACATTAATAGAAAATTCTAGAAAAAAAATGCATTCATAACATTGTGTGTCAGTCTCTGTTCTAAGTGTTGAGCACATTTTGCATCATTTAATCTTTACAACCCCAGCAGGAAGATATGGACATTGTCCCCATTTTATAGACAAGGAAACTGAAGGATAATGAAGTTATAAGCCTGGTGCTGAGTCACCATCTTGGAATGTCTCTTTACCATCACCTAGAGACTCCCTTCACCTTTCTCCCTTTCCTCTGTGGCCTGTATTTCTTTTCTTTGGTTTTCTCCATTGTTTCAATGGTGCTTCTCCTATAGCAACTTTTGGAGAGTATTTATGTGGAGGCAAACTTTGTTAATCTTTTCAAGACTTTATGTCTTCGCTAATTTACACAGAGTTCAAAATTGTATTCTAGCTTCTAGTGTTGCTACTGAAATGTCTAGAGCCATTTGGATATCTAACTCTTTGTATGTGACGTGTTTTGTCTTAATTTGAAGCTTTCAAGATCTTCTCCTTGTCTTCAATGTCCTGACATTTTAAGTCCTGTGGTGGATATAAGTCTGTGTCCTTGCATTATGTGGGCATTTCATAAGCAATTTCAGATTTAAAAAAATCCATCCTAAAGAACAAGAAGTAAGATCAAGAATCAATGAATTGGATGCTATCAAACTAAAAAGCTTCTTCATAGCAAAGGAAACAGTGAAGAATATGAACAAAAAGCCTACCGAATGGAAGAAAATCTTTACCATGTGCACCTCTGAGCATTAATCTACAGGATATAAAAAGAACTAAAAAAACTTAACAACAGCAACAACAAAACAACCAATCAATAATTGGGTTAAAGAATTGAACAGACACTTCACAGAAGGAGAAATACGAATGGTAAAAAAATATGAAAAAATGTTCACCATCTCTAGCAATTAAAGAAATGTAAATCAAAACTACACTGTGATTCCATCTCACCACAGTTAGACTGTCAATTATCAAGAAAACAAGTAACAATAAATGTTGGTAAGGATGTGGGAAAAAATGTTCACTTATACATTGCTGGTGGGATTGCAACTTGTTGCAACCATTCTGGAAAGTGGTATGGAGATTCCTTAGAAAACTTAGAAAGGAGCCACCATTTGACCTAGTTATCCCACTCCTTGATTTAAACCCAAAGGACTTAAAATCAGCATACTACAGTGAGGCAGCCATATCAATATTTATAGCAGTGCAATTCACAATAGCCAAGTTATGGAACCAGGTTTAGTGCCCATCAACAGTTGAATAGATAAAGGAGATATATACACAGTGGAATATTACTCATCCAGAAGGAAGAATGAAATTATGGCATTTGCTGTGTAAATAGATGGAACTGGAGATTATTATGCTAAGTGAAATAAGCCAGTCCCAAAAAACCAAATGAAGAATGTTCTCTCTGATATGTAGATGTTAACCAACAACAAGGGAGAGGAAGATTAGAAGTTCATTGCACTAGACAAAGGGGAATAAAGTGAAGGGAGGGGAGATGAGAACAGAAAAGACTTTAGAATGAATTGGACATATCTTTCCTATCCTTATATGTGAATACAGGACCAATATAACTCTATATCATATTCAACCACAATAATGGGATCCTTATTGGAACAAGTTGTACTTATTCTATGTTGTCATGTATATCTAGAAAGAACAAATAAAAAAGAAATAAGAATAAACAAAAAAAAGAGAAAGAAAATGGGGGGTGGTGTCAGGCAGTAGTAAGGTAAAATAATTAGAGAATCATTCCAGGAATTATACCATTTGAATAAAGGTGATCAAAAGAGAGAACAGAGAAAGATGAAGGAAGTAAATCATCAAAGTAATTCAAGTTCCTATATGTTCTGGAAGACATGGATTTTTTATCTGAAATTGCCTATGGATTTTCTCTCCTTTTAAATGTAATAATGATTGATTCATAAAATTGGGCACTCCAACATTAGCTGAATGTACATTTACAATTGTTATCATTGTTATATCTTCTTTTTGAATTAATCCTTTGAACATTTTTATATAGAAAAATTTTGTTGTTGTTAAATAATTTTTGTCATTGTCTAAGAAGAGCTACTCCTTCTCACTTTGGTTTCCATTTGGGTAAAATATCTTTTTCCATCCTTTCACTTCAAGATTATGTGCCTTTTTTGATGACATGTTTCTTGTAGGAAGTATATTATTAGGTCTTGTTTTTGCATACATTCATCCAATCTCTTACTTGAGGAATTAAGCCCATTTATGTTTGGCATTATTACTGACAAGTGAAGAGTCACTCCAGTAATTTTGTTAAATTTCTTCTGTTTGCTTTGAATATATCCTTTATTTTTCCCATTTTTTTGGATTGGTGATTTACTATATTGATAAGATTTTGTTTTTTCTTTTTCTTTTTTGTGTATCTTCTCTTCCAAGGGATTTTATGTTCTCACATGCTTTCATGATGATAGCTGTCTTTCTTCCACTATTGAATGAAGAACATAACTTAAACATCTTTGTAAGGCTGTCCTGGTGGTAATTTTTTTTCATATTTAATTTATTTATTTGTTCTATTTAGGCTTACATGATAACAGAGTGCAATTTGATTCATTGTACATAGATAGAGGATAACATATCAATTAGCTAGTTGTAAGTTGTATAGAATCACAACATATATGCAGTCATACATAAAGTTAGGGCTATGGTGACCATCATATTCCACTACTTTTACTATCCCCATGCACCCATGTGAACAGAGTTCCACCATTGTTCCCATGTCCTTCCCCACATTATGGATCAGCATCCACATATCAACGAGTACATTTGGCATTTGGTTTTCTGAGATTGGCTTACTTCACTTAGCATGATATTCTCCAACTCCATCCATTTACCTGCAAATGCCATAATTTTATTCTCCATTATTGCTGAGTAGTATTCCATTGTGTATACATACCACAGTTTCTTTACCCAGTCATCTATTGAAGGGCATCTAGGTTGGTTCCACAGTTTAGCTATTGCGAATTGAGCTGCTATAAACATTGAAGTGGCTGCAGAACTGTGGTTTGCTGTTTTTAAGTCTCCTGGATATAGACTGAGGAGTGGGATAACAGGCTCAAATGGTGGTTTCATTCCAAGTTCTCTAAGGAATCTCCATACTGCTTTCCAGATTGGTTGTACCAATTTGCAGTTCCACCAGCAATGTATGAGCGTGCCTTTTCCCCCACAACCTCGCCAACACTTATTGTTGTTTGTATTCTTGATAATTGGCACTCTGACTGGCATGAGATGAAATCTTAGGGTAGTTTTGATTTGCATTTCTCAGATTGCTAGAGATGTTTAACATTTTTTCATATTTCTGTTGATGGATTGTATATCTTCTGTGAAGTTTGTGTTCAGCTCTTTGGCCCATTTATTGATTGAGTAGTTAGTTTTTTTGGTGTTAAGTTTTTTGAGTTGTTTATATATCCTGGAGATGAGTGCTCTATT
This sequence comes from Geosciurus inauris, assembly GCA_004024805.1. Classification (NCBI taxonomy): domain Eukaryota; kingdom Metazoa; phylum Chordata; class Mammalia; order Rodentia; family Sciuridae; genus Geosciurus; species Geosciurus inauris. The sequence goes on along the minus strand of PVHX01013602.1, from coordinate 1,370 downwards.
GGATGTGTGTGTGGCAAAGATTTGTTCCCAGAATGTCGGCTCTCTGTTCACTTCATTGATTATTTCTTTTGCTGAGAAGCAGCTTTTTAGTTTGAATCCGTCCCATTTGTTGATTCTTGATTTTACTTCGTGTGCTATAGGAGTCTTGTTAAGGAAGTATGGTCCTAATCCGACATGATGAAGATTTGGGCCTATATTTTCTTCTATTAGGCATAGGGTCTCTGGTCTGATTCCCAGATCCTTGATCCACTTTGAGTTGAATTTTGTGCATGGTGAGAGATAGGGGTTTAGTTTCATTTTGCTGCATATGGATTTCCAGTTTTCCCAGCACCATTTGTTGAAGATGCTATCTTTTCTCCAGTGTGCATGTTTGGCTCCTTTATCTTGTATAAGGTAACTGTATGTAAGTGGGTTCGTCTCTGTGTCTTCTATTCTATACCATTGCTCTACATGTCTATTTTGGTGCCAGTAACATGCTGTTTTTGTTACAATAGCTTTGTAGTATAATCTAAGGTCTGGTATTGTGATGCCTCCTGTTTCCCTCTTCTTGCTAAGGATTGCTTTGGCTATTCTGGGTCTCTTATTCTTCCAAATGAATTTCATGATTGCCTTTTCTATTTCTATAAGGAATGATGTTGGGATTTTAATTGGGATTGCATTGAATCTATATAGCCCTTTGGGAAATATGGCCATTTGGACGATATTGATTCTACCTATCCAGGAGCATGGGAGATTATTCCATCTTCTAAGGTCTTCTTCAATTTCTTTCTTCAGTGTCTTGTAGTTTGCATTGTAGAGGTCTTTCACCTCTTTTGTTAAATTGATTCCCAAGTATCTTATTTTTTTTGAGGCTATTGTGAATGGGATAATTTTCCTAATTTCTCTTTCAGAGGGTGTATCACTGATGTATATAAATGCAATTGATTTGTGGGTGTTGATTTTATATCCTGCTACTTTGCTGAAATCATTTATTAATTCTAAAATTTTCTGGTAGAATTTTTTGGGTCCTCTAAGTATAGAATTATGTCATCTGCAAATAATGATAGTTTGAGTTCTTCTTTTCCTATTCTTATCCCTTTAATTTCTTTCATCTGTCTAATTGCTCTGGCTAGCATTTCAAGGACTTGAAATGTTGAATAGCAGTGGTGAAAGAAGGCATTTCTGTCTTGTTTCCATTTTTAGAGGGAATGCTTCCAATTTTTCTCCATATAGAATGATGTTGGCCTTGGGTTTAGCATAGATAGCTTTTACAAAGTTGAGGTATGTTCCTACTATCCCAAGTTTTTCTAGTGTTTTAAACATAAAAGCGTGCTGTATTTTGTAGAGTGCTTTCTCTGCATCTATTGATAAAATCATATGACTCTTATCTT